>JAQFYC010000455.1:0-56188 GCA_034694165.1 Tomocerus mixtus
TGGCTTGTGTCGTGTGGTCTCTTCTTTATTTTTTTGAGCGATCCATCCAATATGACTTGAATTTTAGTTAAACAGTAATATCAATAGATAATATTTACTCATATACACACTAGAATGTACATACACTGTTTTTAAAGTAAACTAAAATTTAAGGTTGTGTATGTACTTCAGAGACTACTAACGCCAACCATATCATTCTAAGTTAAGAACTGCACTTTCCATTCCACTCTCCGTCTTCATTAACATTTTGAGGCACGGTGTACTCTGTACTGTACAAATGTACTGCAAGTGTGGGGGACTCGCCAAATCTCCCAAAAGAAAAATATACAGCTTTTAACGCACTCCTTTCATTTGAGAGCTAAATAAAATCCCTTTTAGGAAATGTTTGCTTGTATAAGCAAACTAATGGCTTAAAATCCATTCGACCAAGAAAATGGGAATAAATTGACGCTTTACATAGCTAAATGGGAAGATAGTGTAGAAAAAAACTAGAAAAAAATCTCTACTAGTTTGCCTATAGCTAAATAAGGTATAATAGTACATAATGGTTAAAGGAGTATGACATTGCGAGGAGGAATTAAAGGAAATGAAGGGCTTTATCCGAAAGTTGATCAAATATAGAGTGATTGAGTGTAATGTGTAGTACTGTAGTAGGCAGAGCACAAAAGAATCCCTTTTTCCTTTTCCTATCAGAGCTGTCTGCATGCATCACGACGAAAGTAATCAAAATCACACAAGTAATGGGACATAATGAAGGCGCGTCACATTTACATTTACATCATATCAAAACACTTCATCCTGAATACTAAATACTTACAGCACAACCAAACCAAGTACAAATTCGTACTACTAATGTTAACTTAAGCCAAACTAAGGCAAGTCAATGCAAGAAAAGACAAGATAAGGCTCGCAAACTTACTTAGGTACCAACAAACATACTAAATTCCATCCTTAAGTATTCTAGTCATATCCCTGCATTATGTTTGGTTTCCCCCTTTCTTTCAATTCTTTCCCTAAATGTTTGTATACTTTTACAGCTAAGGAAACTCTTCCATAGCAAATATTCAACGGAAATAGGACGATTTCCATTGCCATTGCGCTAAGACTGACTTAGACCACATTTATTACGTGTCTGTCTAACTTTTACATTAATTTGAGCTAAAGATAAAGATAAAAGTTCCAATTCCTATGCAATATCCACATTAATATAAATTACTTGAGTGCTTGAGTATAAATATAGAAATCCAATAGTAATAGATCACAACAGAAAATACGTCAATATAAAAACTACCTTTATACTTCAGTATATAAATTCATATTATCTGCGCTTCATCTCAAACTTAGTTCGTCTATGTACTATGTCTATACTATAAACTATAGCTAGTTTTATTAGAGACCTGATTCGTGTGCTTATGTAGCTGTAACTGTACAACGGAGCACAAAGCCTCAAGAAATGAAAAGTTCGTGAGATGCTGTCAACGTCAACCTCGAGAAAAATATGCCAGTCAACAGTTTGCAACTTTACTCGTTCAGAAGAAAGATTTCTCGAGTAGAATCCAATTTTTTATGAATAAGTGAACCAAACGTGCACGTTTCCTTATTTAGTAATTTATTGTTCAGCCTTTACAATAATAAATTGAAACCATTTAAAAACATGTCCTTCAGCATCAATTCTACTTCGCGTATAGCCAACTAGGCATGAGATCGATATTGCACATTATACTACAAACCTGTATAAAATATGAACTCAAGTAGTAGAATTTCTTCTTATGTCTTAACAATTTGGCCCAATAATCGCAATTTATACAATAGTACATGGAAATTGTGAGAATGAGAACGAGAACTGTTGGAAATAATTCCACGCACCCCGTGAGGTGAGGTGGAATTTATTTTAGATTTACGGAAATTGTACACAAAACGGTATTTTAGATTTTCGTTCACAGTTTACCTCATCAATCAATCAAAATGTTCCATAATTACTATCAAGATACCAGCAGAGAGCCAAAAAATTCAAACTAAATATAATACTAGTGCATGGCATATGTATTTATAGTGAAAATGTTGGATCAAAGGAAAATGTGGGACCCAATCATTAGCACTGCTAAGGATATTTGTTAATTAAATCTTGGATATTTCGGTCCCACCTCTAATCATCAGATTTTCCATGCCACGTTGCTATTCATTATGTATTACACTATTGAAGAGTGAGTTATAGCTCTTTCTGACAAACACGCAACGCAATCCCCACCAGATATACGTATTTCTCTATAGTTTATTACCTACGAGCTACGAGCATAATGATTGACGGTGCATGATCGTTATCGCTACACAAGTTTGCGAGGGCGGGCGGATGTGACTCATTTCAGCAGTAATAATAAAATTACTAATTGCTGCCACGGATCAATTACATGCACTTAAGTTAAGAATTTAGAATTTAGGTTCACGTTCATTCAGCTATCATCTGCTACGTTGAATATGTCGAATACCTGGTGTGATATGATTTGATGTGATCGGGTCGGGCGAGCCCTTATAATTAAAAATATTCCCTCGTATATACTATAACGCTATGAATGAATGGAATGAATGAATATTCTCACTTACCCAAGTTAGGATTGGTGTAGTCCCAGCTTTCCGAATCGTTCTTGTAGACATTTAGCTTTGAAGGCTGTAAGAAAAAAAATGGAATCAATTAAAATCTCGAGCACTTTGAATTTTGAAAGTATAATGGCTTAGAAAAGGGGATTGATGCATGCATTGCATTAAAAGTAAGTGTAAGTGTTCCCAAGATAAGATTACTGAAAATATTTATAACAATTTTAGAGTGAGTATGAGTCTAAGATGTTAAAAGCATTTTCTTGCTTCAACATTTAAAATTGTGTTCGGATTGCCGTGAGAAAAATGAGGCATTTCTTTCGTATCCAATCCACTAAAGAATCCATGCTTTGCAGCGTAAGCGAATCAAAATTCTTATTACGAAAACGAGTTGAGTTACCTTATTTTATTCCTCCTTGCCATGCTGGAGGCATAAACATATATCTAGCAACTAGCAAGCAATCACATCACATCTCAGCTAACGAAGAGTTGCTTTTGCCTAGAAATGCTGTGGAATATGGATGGAAGTTGAAGGAAAGTGTACCAAGCGGAGCAGAGCAAGAAAAAAATCTCCGTCATCATATTCTTCCGTAGAGTCTAACATTTCTCCTGCTTTTTAATATTTTTTTTACATCTTCTGCCTTATACTCCTTATACAATATATATACTCACATTGTGAATGTCATCCTATATGCTTTAGCTAGCTTGTATCTACAGATACTACATTCTAGAAGGTATGAACACATACTTACTTACATAGCGAATAACAGTACCTATTGCGAACACACATTATATTGCATTGCATTGGTTTTGGGAAGAGAAAGCTTTGAAGCGGAGAAAGTCAAGCCAAGTTTCCCTAGCGAGAGTCAACTTTTCTTTCTCCTCAGTCCTTGTCCTCCTGTCAGTTTGTGTCCGTGAGAAATTCTAAATTCCTAGAAAAGTTTAGACGAAGTAGAGCAGACAGAGTCGCGAGGAAGACACAGACAGAGAGATCGAAGACGTGGGTGAAGAATAAGATAGTGGCCAAGATGGGCTTTTCTCTTTTTCAGGCTTTCAGTCAACTTGACTTGACTTGACTTGACTTTGGTTTGGCGATGGTGAGTCCAATCGGATTGCATTACAAGAGGGCAGGGCACACCAGGCAGGGAAGAGCAAGACACATGGAACTGGAGGAAGCGGAACAGAAGAAAGGAGATTAGAAGACGAGCCCTCATTGTCCTTTCGCAAGAGGTGGGTTTAATAGACTCACTCATCCTCCACTGAACCGACAATCAGACTTCCTTCACTATCTATAAACTTCACATTCACTTTCCACTACTAAAAATACATACACATACGACATACATAGCACAAACCTCCTTATAAGAGTATCTATAATGTAGAGGTACCTTTTTTAGGTACTACCTGCTCTACTTATCCTCCCTAGATTTTTATCTCTCTCAGTATACGTCCTAATGGTAAAAGTTCTTCTGATGTGTACTTATGTAGTAATATATTAAATTCTTTATAACTACGTACGTACATACGTAGGTATTATTCCTCTAACCATTAGGTACTAATATCTCAAAGCTTTCGTGTCTTTTCTCCGTTTGCTTTTAACAGCAAATGGATTTACTACACAGTACTAGCTACTACTCCCAAAATACACGACTAATGGCCTGCACGAAAGACGAAACCACAAAACAGCCACCTAAGTAGCATCGTTACCAAACCATAGCTTGCATTAGGCTTAGTGCAATTACAATCTCTTTTCTTATTGGCCAGGACTACTTTTGCAATTGGATATTACATTGTAATTCTATTCTATACATTCTAAATTTTTCAAACTCAAATAAACTAAATAAGGAGGATAATATCAGAACACAATCACATCAAATAAATCTGAGGTGGGCGATGAAGGTGCATGGCATGGTATGGCAATCTTTAATAAATATACTTTAAAAGTGCATACCATTTGGATATTAGCAACAAAGCGACCTTTGCACTAAACAGAAAAACACATTTATATTATTCGGACGATATATCTACAGAATCAATTAGTGTGTGCTAAAAGCAAAAGCATCTAACCAAACACAAACAGAAAATATGAACGTATGTATTTAAGCAGATAAGTATTATTTTCCTTCAACAATAACTTTCATGATCTTACATCATTATGTCTGAACTTCTGTGCTGAAGACCAGGGAATGTAACACGAGACCTTCACATACTTCCAAACGTGAGCATAACAAAAAGAATGACTTTTTATCTTTCAGAGTGTATACTAAATATACAGACATACATAAATTCTGAGTGTTGAGTTTGTAAACCAAGGTATTGTGTTGCACACTAACGACAAGTCAGAAAAACGAATCCGAGATCATTGTAGTAGTACAATTGCATTCTGCGTACAATTTACTTTACTGCTACATTTCTATTCTCAATTTTACAATGTTAAGTAATACGAGCTGCAGATTACTCAGAAACATTAAACTAAAAGTTAACGAGACGACTTAACTTGAAACACACAAGTACAATATTACATTTCTTTTCGCTGGTATTGCGTGTTGATATTCCAATTCCTTTTAGTGTATCTACAATATGTATTGTGACAAATCTTTTAGAATCTAAAGAGTTTTTTAGCACTATAAAGTAAACCAAGACTGCAAGCATTTAGTACTTCAGTTAAGGTTAGTTACTGTTAAGGACAGAATTTCAAAACATTGCTAGACTTTTATTTCTGTATCTTATTGGATGCAGAGTCCGATTTCACTTTTCAAATATAAAGTATAAAGCTTTAGCGTGCTTTCTTTAGAAAATCGGTAAAATACCTTTACTTTTAGTATTTCTAAAAGATCCTTTCCACGAATATACAATATATGCTGTAGTGTTTACAGAATATGTATCTTCAACTTCAACAATGAAAGCAGCGTAGCTTTTATTGCAATAATGCTCGCTCCAACTGACTTTGTATGCGTATATACACTTTCTACTACTAAGTATAATATATAGACTGTAATGTAAGCTCTTTAAAGAAAGACGTTGACGTTGCTTTGGCTTGGCTTTGGCTTTAAATAGGATGTGTGTACGGAGCCGGAAATACTTTGAAGGCACTTTCTTAGCCAGGCTTAAGTCTCTAAGATGGACCAGAAAAAACATGTCCTTCTCAAAGAATTTCCGTCTCAGTCACTACAGAGACATCACAAGCGTTTTACTTTTCACAAAGAGATGTGTTTATTCTTCTGTGTGACATTATTCTTTTTTGCAAGTTTGAATTCCATAACCATTTAATATAACATAAGGAAGCTGAAAAACCGAGCTGCTACTCGTATGTAGTCTTGTCTGGTGCTAATAAATGACTTCAGAAGGTTTGGACAGTTTCACAAAACATAAATAAATATTTATATACTTAGTACAATATACTACAGACAACTGCTGCAAGCAAAAATGACTGCGTATGATATATTGATACAGCAGGAGATTTATTAAAAAGACTATACAAAATCAGCACAAAAAAATGTACCCTTCTGGAATTTGGCCCACAAGAACATTGACCCCGTCTAATTATTATGCTAAAAATGAGTCGCAATCATAATTCCAGGTTCATTACAACATTCTTAGTACCAAAAGGTATTTAAAGTGAAAATTAAGAAAGTAAGACGCTACCTGCAGTTGCAGTTCGCCTAGGCTAACATTAATAGTTTTTGCAATCTAATTATAAGCTCCCAAAGTGTAATTAAATACATAAACTAAGTTTTTATCCTAACACGTTACATAGAAGTACATCGTTTACTCAACTTGCATAATATATTATAAGCATTTGAGTTGAAGTTAGTACAAAATATTTCCAATGCACACTTGCACACATGCTGTACAAGTACAGTAGTGGAAACCTTATGGTAAGGTACTAGGTAGTAAAAAGGCAAATACGATTTTACAACAACTTGCGTTTGCACACAGATTTCTTTATAATATTGTCTCTCCTATCTAATAAATGGTTTATTTAATTCCATTTTATTAGCTCTAACAAATATTATGGGAATTCATACGTAGACAGAGTAGACAGGGATGACAAGAGACAAGACAAACGCATCTAGCTCTAGCTACCAGAACCAGAGCAGATTGAATTGTCACTGTACTGTATTACAAAAAGATAGCTCGAACTACTTGGTTTGGTCCATGTAATAGTTTTGCTGCAGTAAAACTGTGTCTGTACTACACATAAATTTTTTATGTGTAAATGTATTTGAAATAATACATAAAGTAGCAGAACTACAATCTAGTACATTGCAATAATGGTGCTTATGTTGAGTCAGGTTGAGCAGAACAAGAGCAGAGTGAAACGAAACTGAAAGTTTGGGAGTTTAATAAAGGAGGACATAGATGAGTTCCCCCTAAAAGAAAACTGAGAGTTTTGTTAGGCTCCCTATCCCTTCCCATTTCTCATTTCGTTCTTTCTTTTTCACTTACTTGCTCTCCTTTACTTACATAGCCATAGACATACATACTTACATACATTACATACTACATACATCCACAGAACAGAAAAAGGAAAGCTAACATCTAACATCAATATTATTAAGACGTCACATCACTACTCCCGCTCACTATTTTCTTTTCTATGCTATTCTTAAGCCAACTTACATTTAATCTTCTTTCGTGGCACTTGAGCTGAAACGAAACGACGTTATTTCAGTTTAAGTTAATCCAATCTGGTTTCCGAGGCTTCGGATCTTAGAATCTTAGTGCACAAAGTACAAGCAGCAAAGCAACCCCTCTTCCTTACGTTACTATACGACATTCTGCTCAAAGATTACTCATTCATGGTAGCCAAAGTCATGTAAAATCACAACACACACAAATATCTCTTGAGTTAAACTAAACAGAACTGGAAACTGGGGAAGTTCCTTATTCTCTTTACTTTAGATAGAACCCCTCGGATTGCCTTGCCTAATCAATAAAACCTTTCTCCATAATAATCTGTAGCCGTAGCCTTGTCTTTACCTTTAGACATGAACATAGAATCCAAAGCCAAGCTAAGGGAGTCAGACAAGTGAGAGTGTATACATAAGTAAGAGTCGCTCGCAAGCTCAAGCATTAATTCTCCGACACCTGTTTCCAAATCCGGCAGGCAAAAGCATATGCACCCGAAGCCAAAGTGCCAGGCCAGAAGAGCATATCAAAACTAAGTAGAACACTAATGCACCTCTATACACATACAGCAGTTAAACTTAAATATACATGTACTTCTAGTTGCACAAGCAATCTTTGTACTGTTTCCTCCATTCCATTCACTACACTACACTTACAACTTACAACTTACACTACAGAACACTACACTACACTTACATTACATATATTCTAGTCAGGAGAAAATAATATTCATGACATGTAACATAACAGTAGTGGATTGGATGGAGGACGGAGGAGAGCAGAGCACGGACGGTGGGGATCGTTTGGATTTGGCTTTGGCATACAAAATACAAAGTCAGTAATATCGTTAAGTAAACCAACCAAACGAAACCTTACTTACATAACATACTTACGTAACCGTACCATGATATGATCCAACTGTGTAAAGTGTAAGCTGCCATATGCCACCGAATGTATAACTGTATCTACTAAATACAGACAGGAGCATGGAACATTGAACACTAAACTAAAGAAATCTCAAATCATACATAAGTAAAGTATATAGAGGTACTTTCGATTATTCATTTCATAAGTAACCATGATACACTACTACTGCATACTGCATAGTGGGATAGAACATTTATGTATTGAATTACTGCAAGAACATTTAGTATAAGTAGGCCATACGTATACAGCACACGAAAGACGAAACACTAAAACGGGTATGTAGAAGCAGTAGCACTAGTAAAGTGACTGATGGATCGGATGTGAGTACTACACAATCTATGCATATTCATAATGAGAAGAGACAGCTGGCAATAAACAAAAGACATGCAACGAGACACGAGACAGTAGCATCATAAAGTTCCACACGCGAAATACAAGTCAACGAGCCAAATGAATTACTACATAGACTAGACATACAGTACTGCTAAGCTTTTACATTCATCCCTATACAAATAGTACCCTGATACAGTTTTGCTTGACTTGACTTGATTGAGGAGGAAATCATTAGTAGTTGGACAAGGCAAGATGGAGCAACACTGATTTATGCTATTAGACTTTCACCGATAAGAAAGGCCATCACAGGGTCATGCGTACTTTACTTTCTTTTGTTTCACTCTCTCCTCTTGCTCCTTTCACTTTCAACATACAATCTGCCTACAGTAGCTACCTATACCTACCTAACCATATTCTATCTACCTTTACATACCTACCACCACCACCTACTAAATACCTTTGTATGTAACTATTTTCATTTCAAACATCTTGTTATATTACAATTCTACTTTTTCTGCTCTGTAGGTATGTAAATACGAAAGGAAAGTTTTAGGTAGCTTTAAGCTTCCTACTATTTCTTTCTTCTTATAACTTTCTTTTCTGTATTACAAAATTGCAAAAGAAGTTTCAGTCACTCACTCAGATATGGGCATCATATCATCATCATCCTGGTCTGGCCTGGCTTTCTCCCTCCCACTCCCACTACAGATACTCTCCTCATGTCATGATATATTATACTATTGAAAGGAGGAAAAGGTAAAAAGTAAAAGCTAAGCTATTCCGCTGAGCTACTCTCCATAAGTTTGAAAGTCTTCTTTTCTGTGTGATGTTCTTCCTAAATGACTTTCTCATCTCTCACTCATTACGTTATTAGAAGTAAAAGTAATGCAAGCAGCTCCCTATCCCTATCTGTAAGGTAAGTAGTAAGAAGTAAGTAGTAAGTAGATATGTATGTAACTCTGACAGCGGCTTAACTTACACACTACTTATGTAAGTAGCATAAGCACGGCACGAGCTATACGTACTTTTCCTACTTAAAATAACGTATATTTGTAATAACACTAACTATATACATTTCTCGCATCTCTCTCTCTCTCTAAGTAGTCTAGTCTAGTGTTATTGTCGATTTTGAGTGGAATGGAAATAGTGGAATGAAGTGTGTACATCACATCCCATCAGATCACATCAGTGCAGTGAGTAGTGGAGTGAGTAGAGGAAAGAAGTCTGCAGTAAAGTAAAGTAAAAGTCAGTCAGATAATAAATATACGTATAGTTACACTAGAATGAACCACGCCAGAGGGAAAAGAAGAAAGGTGGATAAAATGCACTAAAGGGAAAGTAAGGAGGGTGAGAGAGAGTGAGAAGCTTCGTCAGAAGAGATAGAACTCCAAGTAGCTAGAGAGAAACTCACATCGCCTGGCATCCCACCATACATATATACATACATACATACATACGTACATACCATACTAGTGCAAACAATACTTCAACATCCACATAGAGCAAGCATTAAGGAAATACTACATACGTAGATAGAGGAAAGTGAGGTTTCAGTTTAGCCAAACCAAACCAAGCACAGAAAGTCAAGTCAAACTCAAACCAAGCTAAGGCGGGTTCCTTTACTTTACTTATAAGCACTATGTACAGATACAACACGGATGAACGTAGGTTGTAGGTTGTAGGTTTGTACTTGTATGTTGTCAGAAGATAGAATTCCAGCAAGATGAGGAAAGACTCGAGAATGGTGAATACAAGAGATCAGATGAGATTCATATTATTGGGTCCCTGCATGTACATACCTACATGTAAGTATAAACTATAAGATTATATATGTTATATATGAGAAGCCACATGATAATACTGTAGAGAAGAGAGAGCAAGAGGGGCCAACAACGGGGCAAGGAAAGCCAAAGGAAAGAGAGTCCAAAGAGAGATTGTAATTCTAGTTGTATGTATGTAGGAAAAGGAAGGAGCTACAGATATCTGTACATACAACGCCAGGGAGAAGAGTAATATATAATGTATACTCCTAAACTGCCACATACCGAAATATATTTACACCAACCAACCAAAGCAGCCTTCCTGTTCACTTCTATACTAAATATATGTACACATAGGTTATAGTTGCTTAAAGGTAGGCAGTAGGCGTCTATAATGCACTAGTATTGTTAAGTAGACTAAAGAAGGTTTGGCTTGACTTGACTTGACTCAGCTATCGATTTTTCCAGCGGAAGGGCACGAATATCGCATAGAGATTTTCAGGATGTATAATGTAACACAGATGTGCTTCTGGTCCTGTCCTGGCCTGTCCAAATATCTTTGCCAATACAGATACATACTCCGTCCTTACGTTAGTACATAGAGAAAGTATATAGCCTGTATATGAACATACACATCACACAGAGATTCTTCTATCTCTTTTCTCTGGCTTGACTTGTACGTATTGTATTGCATTATATATTGCATTGGTTTGCTTTAGTTGACTTACAGACTTGACTCTGACTTCTGACTCTAAGTCATGGAAACTTTATGCATAGATTTATGCCATTTCATATCCCGAACTGGCTGAACCTGCCCGCCCGTCCACATATCACATCATCTCAAGCTCAGCTTCATACCTACAGGAACTTTGACTTTATTCTAATATGTATGAACTTGTGCTTGTCTACATGTCTGATGTCAAAAACGGGAGTGACACTCCCTGTGACCCTTTCATTATTATGCTCTCGACGTGAGCCATTCTAATACTACGTGTGTACAAGGATATTTATGTATATACCTCCATATAGGTACAATTTACAATACGACATAAATGACATAGAAGGAAAGAAAACTAAACTACCCACCATCACAATCTCAGAATAACAAATACACACCCACTTATCATAGCTCTGAACATATTCCTTCTTTCCATTTCTTTCTTTTTCATCTTCAATCACATCACAGCCAATGCAATGGGAATCTCCCATGTACAGATGCCAAGTCAACTGAAGCCAGCTTGTGAAATCCGTACTTTACTTAATTCCATCCAAGTAGTAAATATGTAGTCAACTCAAGCCAAGCCAAGACTCCAAGACCTACATGGATGGCTACATACATTACATAACTGGGATCCTTATCCTTACTTTACTTATTGTTAGCCTTGCTTTTGCTTTTATTTTCAGCGACTCTTCTATTTCTCCTTCTACTAACGTTAAGTATAAGTATATAAATATTCTGCTCACCCCTCCGTCTCTGCAATCACTTTATGCTAAAATTTTCTTCTCTCTGAAAAATTCAATCCAGGCATCCATTGAGAGCTACAGTCAAGTCAAGTCACAGCGAGTAGGTACTTACGTTAGCTAAAGCTACTTCTTTCTTTCTCATGGCATGGCAATCAGAAATACATTCTACTGTCTCACAACTAGTCACATAAGCATATATCATCTGCATGCACATATTGCACAGACAACTTGAGAAGAGACCCAACTGCTCGTTAGCTCAAATTGTCTTTTTCAGTTTAGAGATTTGGATTTGGAGAAGCCACACTGAAGTGAAGTTGAACGTTCAATGCAAGTGAACACATATTATATACATTTCTGTATAATACACACACAAAAGCAGATCCTGGAAGACTTGCAGAGAAGAAACATCGTGCAACTCAAACTCAAGCTAACTACTAACGTAACGTAACTACCAGTTTTCATACAATTTCCCCCACGAATATTCCATAAACTCATCACGATTACCAAAGAAATAAAACAAGGTCAAGTCAACTTACGATATATAATATAGTTTCTATACAAAATAATTATATTATGAATCTGCAGAGGAGATGTAACACAAAGATAGCAATTTGTAGAAGAAAAAGAGATGAAAACCCCCAAAGAGAAACATTTCTTTAGGGAACACCAACACATAGTAAATACCAATACGCTAAAGATAAGGTCTTAAGACACTAGATGACTGCTCACTCTCTGTAAGTCCTTTCCAGTAGTCTGTAGTCAATGGGAAGCAAATTGGACATCAGACGCTCTGTAATTTATTATTACCTCAATCGACTCTATTCAAGGACTTGTTCAATTACAGGCGAAATGCGCAACCAAGAAAACACAACACAGAACACAAGCACCAGCACAACTCGTGTGCTGTACTGACGGCGGCACCACCACCACAATAATAATAACACAGATATTCAATTCAATTCAGGTACCTATGTCGTCTAGATAATTCTTCCTAAGTAACTACAACAGTTAACTACACAGCACAGCACAGACATCCCTTAGAACTATATTATTCAACTAAATACTAAATAGCCTATTCATTGTCAGTACATTAACTTTCTGTCAGCATATAAATACGTTTAGTTAAGGTTGAAACTTGAAACACGGCACCGTTTATAACAAGACGTGCAAGCAAATAAGCAACATCTACTGTAGTACATATGAATAGCATTTATAAGCCAGAGGAGCGGAGGATGATGAATAAGTACATCTTTTGAGCAAACCAAGCAGCGTCTTGTCTAATTCGAAGCAAAAGGCAAAGCTGGATCAGCATCAGCATCTCTCTCCTCATTCATAGCTTAAGTAAGTGAACATATGACGGAATCATATCAAATAAGCTTAAGAGGGGAGTAGTAGAGTAGGTATACAAATACATACAATACACTACAAGAGAAGTGAACAGCATAGGCGGGCACTCAAAGTCAAGAGATAGAAAGATTTAGTTGACATGAAGAGCATCTTCCAGTTTTCGTTTGTATAGTACACTAGTACTATAAGGTATATGACACTGCTGCTCCGCATTTGCAATTCATTCATGCATTCATTCATTGGCTCACTACTTGGCTTTGGCACTCTTTCACTTATATTATACTTTATACACCACACCACACCAAGCCAGGCTAGAACCAAGATCCCTCATTCATTAGCCTCTTTCTATAGATTTCTTTAGCACTCTCACCCATTTGGCATCTCATCCAAAATATAAATGATGCTGATGATGAGAAACCAAATACGCCATTCATTTTCGTCCACTATTCAATCCAGTTTAGTCAAATAGACAAGACAAGACAGCCCAACCAAACACAAAACTAGTCAACTCAAAGACTCAAAGACTCAAAGTCAACGCAGCCAAAAAAGCCAAAATCAAATGGAAAGACTATCTCATTCTCTTCTCGTGTATTTATTTACTCAGAGAACTCCGAGCCAAAAACAGGGAAAATGAAACCAAGTGTTTAATTTCACTTGGCACATTTTTCCAAAGGATTATCCAATATCCTTTCATCTTATTCCTTCCACTCACTTCCTGTTTCACCCGATTCACGAATCCCTTAACAAATACTGCCAGACAAGACGACAGATACAGAAAAGACGATTCCACACAGCATGAGCAAAATTTGCATCCATCATAATAATATTAAGTATCCAAAACATACACATAATTTATTTATGTATGATAATGTTCTTTATATGTAATAAATTCAGTTTCTATTGTATTCTTATGTAATGTAGTAGATTCAAATGCAGAGAGAAAGCTGTAAAGTTTAACAGCTTGAACGTAAGTAACAGCTCTTTAGGTTATAATTTATAAATTCACTAGCAGTTTCCCCTTAAAATTCATAACTGATGAGCACAGACAGACATCTAATGCATTAATGGCGCATACATAATGAGTTCTTTAAAAGTTAAGATATAAAATGTACACACAAAATTATCCGCTCTGTAGACAGTGTGACGCTGGCCTGGCCTGAAGTGTATCTAATTGCTATCGCATCGCGTACATACATACACTAAATAATTACATTACTATTTATTAGCATAGCACTAGCACACCACGGAAGACGGAACGGAAGTATATGAATAGGTAAGAGTTCAGCAGATGATAAAGACAAAGTAGTGTAATGTTCCGTCCCCACAGACAGAATACAAATACAGAGTGATACAAATACCGGAGGGAAGCTGATACTGATAGGGCATGCAGTTTAGTTACTATTTTGCTATCACTAGAATAATTACCTTTCTGTTCTGTTTTACTAAACTGCTATGTGCTTACAAATACGAGAATACGACGGAAAGAGAGCAGTATGTATGTACATACAGATATTGAATATACAATAGAGTCTACTGTATGGAGAAAGTGGAAACTGGAAGGAAAGGAAAGCAAGAATGAAATGGCATTCGTAGTTCCACAATTTCCCTAGGATTTCCTCTGCAACAACCAAAATGGGAATACTATCGTAAACCTCAAGTTGCAACTGTCAATCTCAGGCAATTCCCTAAAACTAATTAAAGCTGAGCAAGAACAACTAGGCGCATTCATTTACACACTTCGTTTCATGCTCACATTCCACTCTCCTCTCCTGGCCTGGTCTCTGCGATCGCTTAGCCTGCCAACAATGTATTCATGCGAAATACGTTTTCAGATTTTATTTCCATAGCGAATTCAACATTCAACGATTCAACTCTTTGTCTTGCTCTCTTCTGTAAGCAATAGTAACTGGCTTGGCTTCGGGTTAGGATATAAAGCTAAATGTACCTTGGAACACTCAACAAGCGTATAATATTATTACAGCACACTACGTAACTACGTACCACTACCACCAGACAAACATTATTATTATGTGGCTATCTCTCTCATTCTCATTGTCAAATCCAATCCACGGTTCCCATTACATTACAATATTTACAATGCTACTAAAGGCATCTATGAACCTCTAAGTATATGTAGCACATTAAATTATATAATGGTGCCTGCTGTGCTGCGAGCCTTTCCTTTCAACCGACAACCGACTCTACGTCTGACGTCTACCTTCACATGATCTAACGATATTCCCTCAGTTGTTCACTTTCACTGTTTCACTATTATTACTAATACTAATACCCAAAGGTTGTAAATTCCAATGAGTTTGTTCTATGGAAAACTGATTGTGACAGCGTCAACGTAACAGAGCACTCTTATAACAAAAACAAAACTACTAAAGGAGAGTACAGTGAACTCTCCATGTAAAGTGCAATGCAAGGCAAGGAAAAGCCAACTTTCCCTATGCATCTATAATCTATATACAAATATATAAGGAGAAAGTATTTAGTTCCCTGTTACTGGCTTGGCTGGACTGATACATTACATTACATAATAATAATTTTCGTATAAAAGCTATACTTATAGTATTTGTCCTCTCCTGGTTTACTCTGCTGGTATTTTTCTCTGTAATCGGACGAAATGGAATGAATTCCTATTATTGCTAAGTAAAATAAAGTAAGAACGGAGTAGGCAATACATTTACTAGTTGAGTTGAAGCTGAAGCATCCAAGAAGAAATGAGAGTTCCTGGATTGGATGCTTGCTAAAAAATTCCCCACGGAATCCTCTTAGGATGCACTCTTTCTATTATTACTAGGTATCAGATCACATACACAAAGTCTACATCCACATCATTGCATCCCCCTACATTCTACATACAATTTACAATACATACTTCTAGCATCTCACTCTCACTCAACCTACAGTCTACAGCACATTGCACATTGTATTCCTCTCCTCGTCAGTTTTATAAATAAGAAGTGTAGTAAGTAGAGTATTTACTGAAGCGAAAGTTGACAAAGTCCTCCAGCAATATCCATAGACACACAACACACACTTAGACTTTGTGTGATATGACAGAGTGGCTTGTCGTCCTGGAGCTGGTACTGGATCTGGATAGCTGGAACTGTTATGTACATACTACTATATGTATGTAGGATTCTTCTTCCACTGTTTTGTGCTGATGCTAGCTTGGCTGTCCTCGGGGACAGCACTCTCATATGAAATTACTAAGATTACTGACTCGCCGCTTAAATCCCTGAAGAATTCGGACATCTTGTCTTCCATTCGCTCTTCGTAGTACAAACAATCAACTTATGTTAACCTAACATACACACACAATATACGGGATTCACTAAAAACCGACTTAGGCGCTGTAGGTACTAAATATATCTCCCCATACCATCCATCCCCATTACATAACACAACACAACACAAACTTACAACTTGCTAATACATACATATTACATGTATACGAGTACAACACATACATCTTCCTCTTTTCGAATTCGACTCCTCTTCCCTATCAATCACATTTTCATTGAATTTCTTGCATCTGCTCCTTTTCTAGTCTTTGTCTTCCACGCACTATTCATTCGGTCCCTTCTTTGCTCTGTAGTACCCTATTCTATACTATTGGTTCCTATTTCCAATTTCCATTCCTATACAATACATAGGTACTAGTAGCTTTTATTTTCTCTTGTGTTTATAGCTTGAAGCGATCCTCAAAGCTTTACCAGCACTTTCTCTTTATTCCTTTCACTTTACTTTATTTCCCTCACTTTCCCTGGTTCTCAACAAAAATGGGCGGTAGGGGCTGGCTTCCGCCATCAATCTAGCAAAACAAAACATAACAGGAGCGAGCATCTCCTTTTTACTACAAGATTCTCTCTCCCCAAATTACAGTTAGCAACAAACTTTAGACACGACATAATTCTGACAGTTACATAAGCTTTAAGCTGCTATTACAACAGGAGCATACCTATTACAATACACAAATCTCCTGTCTGTAAGGCTTATGTTGACAATGATTGTATACCGTATTTGTCAGTCAGGAGAGGATAAACTAATCTGAAATTAAAACTTGCCAGTTTACAGTTTACCTATACACCTAAGTATACAGAAACAACTTTATTATATAAAATAGCACCTCCACTTGCATTAAAGTGACATTATACGGTACAATGGACGCAGAAAATACTTTTTCGTAACTAGATATGCAGAGAGAGTTATATTTAAATAGCCAAATGCACCCGTCATGTCATACCTAATTCTATACACAGAATAATCTAGATTCTATTAAATTGTGTAGGTACACTGTTAGTAGTAAACTGAATTCGGTACAAATATACTTAATCTAACTTAATCATATGTGTTTAAGTACGCGTAGATAATTTCCACTTAAATATACGTAGTAAAATGCGATTGCATGCAAATATATTATATGCAGAATGCACACATCTGCATATTTACTCAGCTATCACTGCACGAATGCCGTAAATGAAAGAATCATTTACACTTCGGTTAATATCAACTTTCTCCATTCGAGAAAATTGCATTAGGAAGCTGTACTGCATTAAATACTAATTCATTGCGTCATATAGGTAATATAGTAGGTAGGATAAATTTGCTGGTAGGATGAGAAGGACGTAAACGCAAACGTAAAGGAATTATGTATACGAATGTATCTGTAGGTATTCTGTGTGCAATTCAGGGTGAGCTGAAAGGATTAGATTTTAGTTGAATTGAGCATCAGGACAGGACAGGACAGGAATATAGCTTTCCTTCATGCATGACGTTACCGCATCCTAATCAGAGTTAAGTAACTACATTAAAAGCAGAGGATACATGGTAGCAACCAGTTTTAAGTAGAAGAGTCTCTCTCACTGATTAGTTGATGACACAACAAAGCAGTGGGAGTGAGTGGTAGTGGTCTGGTGGCTAAAAGAAAGTACCTATGCTATAAGAGAGGAGCTCTTGCTCTTTATGCCCTCACATAAATTATTTGAGGAGAGGAGCCTTGATTACTACGATTTGCTTATACCTTACATTTACATTTTACATACATTCCTTTGCAAACTGCATGGGCTTTGCTAAATAAATCCCGTCCATCCTCTTATCTTAGGTTACACATTTTGCACACTATTCTATGTATTTATGTATAACTTACATGTACATACATACATATTAACCATCTGCATTTACATACATGTATGTACCTTTTCCCCCCACCACACCATATTATATAGTACAATAGTATACCACTACCACACACCATCAACTTACCTTAACATTAACAACATGAATATTCTACTTGACTTGAATCTCTTTTCATAGCGTTGCTTGCAATGAACGACTGAACGGAGGAGAATCTTCCTGAGATTTGCATGAGCTACACTTTCCCCAACACTAAACTCAGAGGGATTACATATAATCCGGATGTAAACTATGTATATAACTAAATTATATTACATCTCTAATTTATTTTACGTGGCCTGGTCTGGCTTCCTTAGTTCGGAAGAAGCACTGAACTGACTTGACTGAGCTCAAAATACTGAAAATACCGAGTTGTAAACTAAGTACATACATTTTCCTCAACAAAATAAATTATGCAACATTCCTGTCCTTCCCACACTACAATACAATACACTGAGAGTTCTACTGTTGTGGCTTGGCCAGGGTTTATTCTATTTCTATTGTGTTGTGTTCTGCTGTGTGTTCTGATAAATTCCTTGGCGTTCGCTAGAGACTAAGGAGATGAGATGTGAAAACAAAGTGTTCCCTTCATATTCATGTCTACCGTGAAAAAGAGGCACTTTGGCCCGACATTTACAGATAAGAAATACTACTACCGTGACGAAATACTTATTCATAAAGTAGCTTTAGATTAGTTTCCTACACATAAGTCACAAGCTACTAAATAAAGCATATACTTAGTACGTACTACAATATAGTTATATAACGAGACAGCTTTTCCTACAAAGAGCTTATGTAATAGGATTTTAATATAAGAGGCTTAGTTAGTTACATATTAACATGCTTGAATTTATATCGACCGTAGAGTTACATTACAAGCATAAGTGTGCTAATATAAAAAGAAGCCCCAAGGTCCATAGTCCGTGTAGAATTCCCCTTCCATACCCAGAATTATTCTGTATGTAGAAGTAGAGTACACGTGTAATGTGTAACAGAGTATTATAAAACATAAAACATTTCTAGCCGTGTTATTTTATATGAAAGAAAGATACAAGCTTTGATATTGAGGCTATAAAGTTTTAATATTATGTATAAAATAGTGTAATAATGCTGATAGTTATCCTTAACGTTAACAGTAAAGGATTTAGTAAGTAATAGCTAGAGCTGCCGTTGCCTTCGGCAATAGTAGAGGCACAATGTATAATATATATCCATTAAGGTACTTTAAAGTTGACAAATTCGTCACGGTCTACCTGGCAGAAATGAATGTGCGTCCGGGAAGAACAATGACGAAGTAGTACATACTTAAGCAGACTAGAAATAGTTCCATCTTTCCTTAGATTGCGCTCGCAACATATCACTTCTAATAACGCAACACGTCTCTCTCGATTCCCCTGTGTAACTCGAGCAATTTCTCATCTGAATACACTCAACTCCTTGCTACACACTGCACACACTGGAATCAGATGACGATCTCCTCCTCAAGTGATTGTTAGATTGTTTAGACGAGGAGTCGTGATATCCCAAGTCCATTGCAGATTTTACTCCTATACTAGTATCACATCAGTTCATTTCATATTCTAAGTTCAACCAGCAGCTATCTACATAATCCTACATAGACAGATAGTCGCATAATCCTACACATATTCTTTCTGCAATTTGCATTTATCAGCAGAGACGTAAATGGCAAATGGATTGATAATATTCGATCGAACTCAATAATCCAGCCTCGAGCTCCATACTCCAAATGTTAAAGTGCCACCACGCCACTGCCACTGCTGCGCACTGTAAGACTGTAAATGTAGATCTCGTTAATATTTCCTAGGAAAGGAAGCTGGAAATTGCATTCGAGTTACATTACATTTACACCTGCGGTTAACGATCTTAATATATGCATGCTTACTTTGCAAACATTCTTTTTCGGATGAAAAATTCGAGAATTTGAAGTTTTAACTTTATTTTAGCACAGATTAATTGCAATCAATCTATTTTTAGAAGATGTGTAGTGTAGTGTGCAATCGTTACCTACATACCTATATACCAAATTTTTCATTAAAGAATTTTAATTTGCAAGCATAAAAAATTGTATAGCTGTGTAAAATAGTCTAATTTACATAATATTATGTACGATAAAACATAAATAAATATACTTGCCCAATTTGGAGTAGGATGAATAAATAAGAAAACCTTTAGTGACTCTAATGTAATGTAATGTAACTCAATTTAGTTCAGCGAAAATGCTGCAACAGAAGGAGAGATGTGATTGTGACATGGTTAGCACAATCAAACGGTTAGATTAAATTCAAACTATAATAGTGACCTAACTTCACATCACATTTCACGTACAACAAAATCTCATACACAGTTATTTAGTTGTAATGACTGTCCTGTCTCCTGTCGCTTAAAGACATTGCCATTAGACTCGAGTGAAGGAATCTAAAACCGAATCTAATTTTTTTGTCTATGACTGCATCACTAAACGATGACATTCACATCGACATCGACTATCGACATGGGCATACTTAAGAATAAACGGTATACTGGAGAGCAACAATGGCAATTGCACAGCAGACAGAGAGACGAGATCTAAATTAATCGTCATTCCGCACGACCTCCATTTAGAAGATCCAATTTCATCTCCCAATATGTAACCTCTCGAAATAGTCAACTCAACTCTAGCAAAGGAACGTGTGTCAATGAACTACATACACTACATGAAGCATACTACACTACATATACATAATACTTACATAGTACAACAGTGAAAATCGCTGAATTCCATTACACAAGCTGAAGCTGAAATGAAAAGCCTCTTCGGCTGCCAGTTCTGCTGCTACTTACTACCATAATAGTTAACAACTCCATCTCAAATCTCTATACATTCCCCTGTCTATTCTAAGTATACTAATATAAATACCTATTTATCTAGAACACACATAAATAGATCCCTAAAGTTGCAACTTACGTTTTTCGCTTACATATACTATAAAGGTATTGTCTACAATATGCTTCTATACACAATTACATCCAAAATTCTATATAGCGTATATGGGCATGCCCGTTAGCTAATAATAAGTAGCTTATATTATGATATGAAGTAGCAATCCAATATGCAATGTATGTTGATACATTGATACACTTAAAATAAATGTACCTACTTACTACTTACCTATACACGTACTCTTGCACTATCGACATATAAAATTTTACTTCCCATGGCCATATTAGAAATGGAGGGCTGAATTGCTCTAGAAAATTGTATGTGCCGTTTAGAAGAGGATATTGTACAGTTTGACAACATGACAACTGAAGCAAAACGTGAGTCTATTATTCCTCCTCTCTCGCCATCATCCATTTTCTAAACATTGTGTATGTAGCTATTACGTATTATTTATATACGTATGTAGCGTCAGTAAGCATACATACTGCCATTATATATTCTATATTGCATTTCTAGCTAAAAAAACTTATAAAATAGCCAGCTTATATGAATCAGCTTATATAACTGTCGTTTTCCACATATGGACTCACTATTGGCAGTAGTAACACTAACAAAACAAAAACAGCCAACATAGTGAACATAGTAGCATAACACTAACGTAATATCTGTAATGTACATAGTTTAAAGCTACATACTACTAACATACTACATACAAAGTACAGACCTTTGACCAGTTGTATTACAAGAACGAAGAACTGCGCTAAAATGCATCAATGCCCTTTACTTGTACAAATACAAACTAAAACTACAACTACCATGAGAATTTTGGGGACGCAAGAGAAAGCAGCATCAACCATGACGATTCTATTAAGTTCCCACACTATAAGTATAACAGCAGAAGCAGTATATCTCTAATACAATATACCAACCAGTAGAAAATAAAAGTACATAACACATGTACGTAGTTTTTGGTACACTTTACTGGACCGAACTGGAACTGGACTGTCCAGGCAGTATGTAGTGCCGGTAGTTACTAAACAAACGGCAAAAGAACTGAACACAGTATTGTAAAAGTGTAGACTGTCCACATATTCCAGTAAATAGTAAATCCTATAACTTATGCTCTTACAAAAAAAGTGGGCTCCCAGGCCAGCAATAGCGCTGTTGGGGCCAAGCCGCTAGCCAAGAGAAATGTTTTGTGCGTGGAATAAAGTGCGGGGCTTCATTGAATGACTACTAAAAAGTACAATGAACAAAACGGACCTAACGTAACGTAAAATGAGTACATATTCCAAAGAAAATGAAGACAATTCACTGAGGACCAGTCCATGTAAGTACTATGACTACAAATACAGCACTACAGGGCACTACCGTCACCGTCACAGTATATTTAATACACCCCGGCTGGCATGGTATGGGTACATACATTAACAGCCTTGCCTTATAAAATGTATATATATACAAATACAATAGAAAATAGAAGAACCAAGGGAGAAAGATCCACAAAACTCTTCACCTACAAAATGTAACTATAACTGTGACTGTATTCTAAGTGTCCATGCACGTCAACCACCTAAATATAGACCAGATATATTATCATGTTAAGCTTATATGTAATATAAACTGATAAACTCCTTCTCTATTTATTTATACATATAAATACACAGTGTGAGGGAGAATATACATACATAGTTTAGTTTTAGGGAGGTTGTAGCCTACTAAATAGAAAATAGAACCAGGGGCATTTTGCTACAAAAACCAGTAATACATAGAATGTTATACTGTATACAAGTATAAGTGGAGTGGAACGTAGTACCTATGCTCAAGAACTCCAAGTCTTCTATAGACATTCATAAGAGAGTGTAATATTATAAGGTACGTGCTATAATATGCCCTTATGCTTAGGGTATATGGAAATCGATAGAAGAGAGAAGGAACGACATTCGATTATCTCGCAACTCTACGAATTGCAGTCTCACTCTCTCCTCTTTCTCTTTCCAACCAACTGAAGCCTTAACTTTCCTTCTGCACCCTTCCCTACATCCGTGTACATTCTGTTCTGCTCGACACAAGTACCAATTCCCAACCAAACATACTTATATGCTACGAATATCTATAATTCCCTTCATATGTTATGTAACTATGTTCATGCCAGCTCCTACATTAGCACTATAGATGCAGTCTAAGCCTCCGCATCACGCCACGCCAGACTAGACTCCGAAACTATTATATTATTCCATCCTCCTGTTTCAGTCCTGGCCTAAGTAGTCTAACGATGTAACTATTAAAATAGGTATATTCTAATGCAAACTACTACTACACACATTCGAATTCGTACATAAACTATATCATTGTATAACAGGCTTACATATTGAGTAATGTTGAATGTCGCGGATCGCGGAAGAACACGCTACATATTTCTGTTTCCCTTCGTTTCACTGCTTTCATTTTGAAACACATTCCGCACACTTACATCAGATCACTTCCAAGCAATGCACCACCTTTCCCTACTTTCTTCAAACCATTATAATACCTATAACTCCTACGTACACGTATGTAGAGCCCTATCCAAATTACTTTAGTTTAGTTTCTACTTTGCCATGCAACATTATATCCAAGAAATACTAACTCTTCCTCCAAGGCAAGAGATGTGAAGAAAACAGAAGAGTCTACGTCTACGAACGAAGGTAGTGCACAGTAGTAAGTATGTAGGTACATATACGTAGTAAGTGTGCATGAATGCAAGTTTCTCCTTAAGGTATAGGTGGAGGAGTAGAGTACGACGTACGAGTAAATGCTGCTGGTCTATCGAACCCGAAAAATATGGGAGCATCCGCACGCTTCAAATCATTCTCAGACACAAATTTCTTTCCCTCTTCTCTGACTCGATTCCTGCTTACCATGCTATTGCTATTACATTGATCTAAGGCAAGGCAACATTCATATAGCAAAGATCTACTCCATATTCCAAACCTGGAGACTCCCAAGTCCCAACCCAATATCGAAACATAATGTAACCATAATATTATATAATGTAATATATTTTTAGCCATGCCATCCATAATGGCCATAACTTTCTGTTTCTCTTATACACCTACATTCTACATATCTGCAAGTATAAGTGAAAACTAGTTTTAGGTGAATTCTATGCTTATCCAGGTATGAAATATGAACATTCTGCACTATCTAGCAAGAGTATTCGAATTTAGAATGGCAACTACTTATTCTTCACACCAGAAGAGAAAACCATTATTATATTTATGTATCTATGCACCAATGCAGGAGCTGTAGCCATTTTTAGACTCTTCTCCCTCATTCCCCTTTCCTACCCTTTTTAATAGACACTTCACTCACTCAGCACAAATTTATATTGTGGCCAAACCAAGGCAGTACCTTTCTTCAGTTTATTGCG
Organism: Tomocerus mixtus; assembly: GCA_034694165.1. Lineage (NCBI taxonomy): Eukaryota > Metazoa > Arthropoda > Collembola > Entomobryomorpha > Tomoceridae > Tomocerus > Tomocerus mixtus. The sequence continues at coordinate 24,593 of JAQFYC010000455.1, forward strand.
TCCCACCCAAACCAAATCAAACCAGAGCCAGATCGGACCTACTATCAGTACCTACTCTACTATTTATATACATACAAATACCTATATACTTAAATACGAACAAGTTTTATATGCCGTAAAGAAAAATCGAATTTCCTCAAAACTTTCCCCGCTTTTCCCTCCTTCTTTGGGAAAAAGTGACTTTAGTCAACTTTATTTCATGGTGATTTCTCTAGTTATACAATAAGTATAGTAGCGACCGTTTCCTCACGTGAATAGTCTCCGTTCTGTTCAGATTCACTCAGAATAAATGGCTCAGGAGCTACCTTTAACCTTACATCACTTTCACTACATAGTACATACTGGTCATAACATAACATCAGATCTTACGACTTTACGAGGGAAGGCAACACTGAATGACTGAATGACTATCATGAACACATTCATTCTATCGATAAATATACAAGCACAGCACAGGGATTACTTCACAGCAAAGAAAGTCCAACAGAAGAACAGAGTAAGCAATCAACGGTGTTTAAAGGTGCTTGAAATTTCGATTGTTCCCCTCAAACGTGAGCCAATTTCGGATGTCTACAAAGATCCAACTCTTTTTAGACTTTCTCTTCTAGGAAACAATCAAGACAAACTTTACGAGCGATATTGAACGACGAGAATTGTATTCTCCCTTCCAAGTAACTCCTTCACATGCATGTTATAGACACTCATGTGATATCCTGCCTTTTATACATACTAAGTATACTGATAATGGATAAAATTAAGGTACCTTAAGTGAACTTAAGTTTACGTATGTGTAGATAAGAGCTATGATCATGATATAATATTTACAATACAGATTACATTATATTAGCAATGACACTATCTGTATTTGTAGGAAAAAGTTGATACAAAATGATTATACTACTTACTGTACACACTTATATGGATAGATTTCATTTCTTTACATATATACACACGTATACTATGTATAATGGTATATTAGATGATATTATCAAAGCATGGTACCAAATACCATGATTTGGAATTACATGTAAGCAAAGATCAAATCTAATCCCTTTCAGTCTCAACTATTCTGACTTCTTGACTTGAAGCCAAAAGTTCAATTCCATTCTGCAAACAAAACTCTATTTTTACGAACAATCGCGAAAGTTTAGAAAAGGAACTAACCGGTAGCTAAAGCTATGCAAGCAAACTTTACGTATCTATTTCAGAGTGAACTGGTAAACTCTAAACTCTTTCTGAGTGTATGTATTGTATAGAAGAAAAGGATGGCAATCCGAACACATTTTAATTTTCTCATTTTCTCATGCATACTTACATGTCGGGTCGACTCTTACAATACATGTCTATCTAAACTCTAAACTTGGAAAAACTACTACTACAGTGAGTGAAAGTAATCAAAGAAAGAGTAAAAGAAAGTTACATACCTTAGCAAAGTCAATCTTGAGAGTGCAGCATCCCGAGTAGATATCAGCTCCGTGTAGACTCTCCTTGGCTCTCTTGGCAGACTCGATATTATCGAATGTAAGCATTAGTTAAGGAAATTTACCAATTTTTGCCTAATTTAAATGTTTATATATATGGTATAAGTATATCTATAAACTAGATTACATATATTATATACTATAGACATATAAAAGTAAAAACTACATGATTAATTTAAGTTTGTGTATTTTCATTCGTGGGGTACATATTATAGAGATGTTAATTTCTTGCTTTAACTTTAGTTATAGTAAATAGAGGAGAAAATTAGAATTGGTAATCAGTTTGGAGGTGAAGTAAAGGAGGAAAGAGAAAAAACTTTTATAACATACTTATTAAAGGAAGCATAAGCTAAGGATTCAGAAGTCTTGGTCTTGGGGGTATACTCGTATAGGATATTTTATTATCGCGTACCATTGAACAACATTAAATTGCTATTCTTTTTAATATAATATGAAACTGGAGCTTAGTAAAGCTAAAGCTCAAGCTCAAACCATATAAGGCAGTCAATTCGGTAGTTCAGTGCTATTGACAGATTTTGCTCAATTTTGTGCTCTCGACATAAAAATACGGCCTGTCATCACTCCAGGCTCCACAACGACCACTCAAACGTCAAAGACGTCCTTTCACTTCAAACGAGATCTCTTTCATCTTTCCCAGTTTACCCATTCTCACTCCTCTCTAGACACACGCCATTATATTATACACACATACATCCATACACAAAAATCTATTGAAAGTCGTTATTCCCTATTCTATACTTCCTTATTCAACCCACTAAACTACCCATCGAAGAATAACTATTATACTGTGCTGTACTCCTTCATCCTTTACTTTTACATAGACATTATACGATAACATAGGACAAGTCTTCATTTCATGTGGTATTTCCCTTTTCCCGTTTCAAATACCTGTAAAGACACTTGTGATCTGTTGGGTTCCAATGTCCAATATACTTGCATTACGAATTACGATTACGACCAAACATCAAAATCCGAGTCTTCTACCGAACATTTATGTTCACGATATGATTTCTGTGATCTAGCTTTCAATTTCAGACGAAACGCCAATCTTTGATGTTCTATAAACTGTAATTTAGTATTCAACTGCCCCTTTCCCCTTCCCTCTGCATGTGACTGACCTGATTTCAATAAAATGTCAGAGACAATGAATGTTACCATTACTATACAGTACACATATAGCCTAAAGTTGGATAGTTTGAGCTTCTTTGTCCAAGTTCAAAGTATGTGTCATATCACATCACAGGACCAGGAGTGGTCCTGGCCACCCAAAATGGCAAAAGGAACCATAACAATCCAAAAGTCAACTCAAACTCCAAACCAAAGCCAAAACCAACTTAATTTTCATATTCATAAGCAAGGACAAAGCCAAAGTGTGAATTTTTCCTTTTCCTTTGCATAAACTTTTGCAATTTGCCATGCCAGGCCATATTACACTATTGTAGGCTAAATAGAACAATTCAATTCAAAGGATGTTGTTATAAAAAGTTTTCCTTTTCTAAATTGTGTATTAGAACTAAAGAAACTTATTTGCCTTTTAAAGTACTGCATATACATAACACTATAGTATCTGTAACAGAACCTACATACTTACTATTGCTTAATTTCCAGAACCAGAAATCCTATGAATTTACTAATATACAGACTGGAAAGGGGAAAGGTTAATTTTCTCTCTAATAACTTTCTATAGTATTTATACTATTTCCTTTTTGTATAACACAAGTAGCAAACTACTTTCCTATCAGATGAAATAATCCTTTCAAGAGGAAAAATATTCATCACGGATTTAATAAGAACGAAATGAAGTAAATGTATCCTTTTACTTTCATTCCACCTATAAGTGTATCTTTATAGTGAGTGGGTATATAGTCCTGTAAAGTACAGAAAAGCTTTTTGGAAGTGAACAGATTGTTCTCATCGCCTACGTTTACTTATTTCTAGTCAGGATTCCTTCCTCCATTCCACTTCCTACCATAGCACTTGGTGTAAATTCATTTAACTAGGAAACACTACAATGGTTGCTTAGCTTTGGAAACTTTTGTCGATAAACATGAACTGATTAGAAAATTAGAAGCATCTGTGTTGTAGTCGTATAGTCGTAGGCGCCCATCTGCGTAGTAGTAGTAGTGCTAGTGCTACTCATCTAGATCTCTATAGAAATTCTTGCTCTCTATGGGAGAATAGAATCAAAAGTATAAGTAAATACATAAGAGAGAGGAAGAGGAGCGTCTGTTTGCCTTTAGAGCTCTCAAACAGCAAAGCGCACGGAATTCACAATTTGCTCTCATCCACTCCACTTGTGCAATATTGTATGTACAGGCAGAACAGAATAGATACATACAATACACTAACAACTAAAAACATCCGAGACCGGTGCTGCGTCTGACATGACAGGCCAGTAGCACTGTTACTGTTGTAGCATTACGGAAGAACAAAAATGAGATATAAAATGGATTCCCCAATATCGATACAGATAAATATGGAATTCTAAATACGTGAGTTGCTTTCAAGCTTCCCTTTTTAGCTCGAGGTAGTTGTAGTTTTACTTTTCCTCTTCCTACGTACAGTACACCCTACGTAACATAAGTACTTAAATACACTACAGACGCTACTGTATTATCTAAACACTGTATAAATGCGTAACTTCCTTCACTTCACTCATGATTGGATTGGATTTTGGATTTGAGAGGATATATAGCAATATAACCTTGTTCCGTACTTACACTACACCTAAACTACATAGTACTACTAATACAACCGCAAACTATAATTAAAATTATGGAATCGTAGCGGAATTGCCATTTTCTCACACTAAAAGTGAACTCGACGTTTACTATTTGCTAACAAGCGTAGCAAACTACATAACTACGTGCAAGCTGGCCAAACTGAATTGAAATAGAACGGCTGATGTTTTACACTCCAGGCCAGGCCAAGCCAGACCATGCCAAACCCACAGGCCCACAGCCAACTAGCTTCCTCTAAACGTGATAATTGGACAAATGTACACCGAGAGCATCATTACTAATATTGGAAGGAGTATTTAGTTTCACCAGTGGATTCATCTGGAACATCTTGTCAAATTTTATTGAATTGTTCTATGTGGACGCCTCGCTTCTAACATACACACAGATAGATACCTAATAGCCTGGCCTGGCCTGAGGAATGAGGTTACACCAAATAATATCAGATCTACTACCGTAACTACACTAATAACACACCATATCGGTTATATCAAAGAGAAATTCAAGCCTTTGCTAATAATAATAACATCTCGAGAAAAGTTAACTATATTTCTGTAATATTAAATATATACGCAGTAAAAAAGCATCTCTGAGTTAACGAAGCAGAAATAAATGGCAAAATTGGTCCATATTGCTGGAAATACGTAGCTGTACCCAAAACTCATCTCAACTCACAACACAAACACGCTCTCGTCAAGTCAAACCCATGAACACAAATATATTACGCGGAGGAACGCAAATATAAGATTAAATAACAACATAACATTAGAGGGTACATGCAGAATAACATTAACATCCCGAATCCACGTATTTTCATAGTAAATACTGAAAATACTGAAAATACTGAAAATACTGAAAATGGAAGTATGGTTCGGATCTTAAGTAATGTAATGTAATATACGACGAGTTTGATGTGATGCGATTTGATGTGGATGTGATGTGAGTGAGTTTAGCGTAGCGTGAGCAGTGAGCATACGAAAATGCGAATGCTTATGAACCAAACTCTACAGTTTCGACGGATCTTGTTACATACACATTACACATCATATCAATTCACTTCCCATTACAGATTACATGCATATATATTCAAGAATGGTATTACATACTTATTACGAAGAGAGCAACTAACATTCTAACATCATAGCTCCAATCTCAACTCTACTCAACCGAAACCAGCTAACGCCAAGTTCCGAGAAGGGAGAATTATATTTTGTAACTTATGGAAATGGAAGCTTAAATAGAATCTAAAAGAACAGTCTATATTCATATACGTAAAAGTAAACTCATCTACATTCTACATGTATAAACATAAAATGTACGTATCTACCTTGTATATGTATGTAAAACATAATAACACAACTTCCAAACTTTACAAAACTGTGTTAGAAATTGAGTTGGCTATACATAGTAGTGTAGGCTAAAGCTAACCGCACGAAACCACAGCTGCAATGGAAACTCAAAATTAACTTTGCCTGTCCTGTCTGCCATGTCAGATTTCATTGCGCTCTAAGTTATGTTGCAATAATAAAAATGTAGCAGAATGAGAGAATCTCTAGAGATTGTTCAAAATGGTTCTACATACTTCCAGAGTTCCAGAGAATGGGAAAGACCGAAAGAGAGACATTATACTACAAAGTATACGCATATGGACTCATGGACCACATCCACAGTGCAGATTCTGCGATTTCATAGTTTCCAGTTCACTTTCAAGCATTAAATAAATATACTGTTCATTTGTTTGCTTATGGTCAATATTTTCCTTTCATATCTACTTACACAGACACTAATATCTGCAAATATACATAACCCTCGCCCTGGCATGGCATGGCATGGTATTGTAAATTGTACATAGAAATCCAGTTCCATTCCAGGGAAGATTCCACATCATTAACGGTCAGAAAATTACGCACAAGTATGATTACGTAGAATTTGTAGAGTGCAGACGTGGTTTTGGTTTATGCAAAGCCTATCCGATTTCCTCACACAATTATTAATAATGAGACCACGGAAAAGGATAAATATTACATTGTGAAGATTGTGAACCCAAGATAATCAACTTTCTCTCCCGTTTTCATCTTTTTGCTTTATTAAGTAAACCATGGTATGATATGGATATGGACGGGAGCCAAAGCAAAGCCAACTGAAATATACTTACTACTACTAACTCCCGTTTATATACTATTTCTAAGTATATACATAATAATTCTACAGAATCTAGTTTCTAGTTCCATTTCCACCAGACCACACCACAACTGACATCCTACGAGAGCGAGTCAGTCTTTTCTCTTCTGTATTCTCTCCCGAATTATATTGCATGTCATGGAATGGGATGTAGAAAGACTTACATCATTCATGTCATGATTATGTCTATGTCTTCATTTTACCCTCCACCCATTACCCATACCGAACCAAATGAAAATATACATACATACATCAAATTGTAACTACTAAATACTAAATACATCTTCCTGTCCTGTCTCTCCTGTCTCTGTACTGTTCATCTTTCACAATCACACGACATTACATACTCATTCACTCGACATTCGTTAATATATACAAATCTGAAGAGCTACAACTATAGGGCCTTCCTCTCCAGACTTAGTTCACATAAAGTCACAAAGTCACAACACACACATACATTATCAAATATATTTACTATATATTGTAGTAGCTATAGTAAATATATAATGCAGGAAAGCAATATGCTTGTCTTGTCTTGCTGTAATGTAAGTTGTTGAGCTAGTTGCTAACTTTGTACATTAAATAGTCAGAACAACGCTGTGAATACTACATATCATTTATTATTGCCCATGTATTATCCTTAGTTTACTAACTGTGCCTGTGGTATATTATATAGGCCCTCTGTTTTATACATTAGCTACCTAAACATTAAACAACTTTATAAATTGCATAATATATTATTTAGTATTATACATACCTACAGATAGTCTAGCCATTATTATCCTGCAATACAGAATCCAGTACAGTAGATAGTATATTAGTTTGTGATACAGCATAACCGTCATGGGAAAGAAACATAGTTCACTGTGAGATGACAGAGCATACTATTTAAATCATCCAGAACAGCAATTTTATGAGCATGTAATTTGGCATAAAATCACACATGCACAGTAAGAAACTACAACTTTACACAGTCAGAGTAATGTAATTGTGTACGCAGTATTCTCATTTTCAATCTCTCTCTGCTTGACAACTTTCATTAGCATAATGCATGTGAACCTAATCGTTTTATATGAAATTGCGAAATAACGATCTAGAGCACTAATATTTTTTATGGACAGCTATCAACAGTACATTTGCAGCACTAACTACCTATATATGTATCCCAATTTCAATGAGACTAAACCTTCCAAACCTGTGTACATGCAATAAAATAATTAAATATTCTAGAGCTACACTTTAGTAAATGGCATTGCACAATAAAGTACGACATGATAATTTACATCAAACAATACAAAATACTGATTAGTTAGATAGAAACATTGAAAATGTCAGTAAATCTACGATTTTGGATTTACAGATGTTTTCAATGCCTGTTTGGTAGCCAAATGCTAGTTTCTTTTTGAATTTTGTAAAGTTTATTTCTAAATATCTCTCAAAATTATCTTTTACAAGAAAGAGAACGCTATCTACTTGCATTGCTACAGTTTCTCCTGAAGTAGATATTATAAATTAATATTGAAGTGACATTTCAAACAATGGAACTATGAAACTCACAAAGTCATCTCTACTGTATTCTTTTGAGATAAAATAACATCCCAAATATTTTTCTACAACTACAACTGCAACTGCTCTGTAAACAAGGATGTACATACATAAATACTACACAGCAAGGGGTAAAGCACTGCTTTTGGTTCCTACGATGTGTACAAAGGAAACTATACATAGAAATGAAGAGTAAAAGGAATGACAAAAATGCTTAGAGAAAAAATGAGATTTGAGTGTTACAGCTTGATTAAAATTCCTGTATTCTTGGAGACTCGTCATAACATAGCAAAAGAGCTAGAAAGCTACAGACAAAGTCAATACCTACATTTCAACATTTCGCAGTTGCTTATGCACAACACAACTTATGTGAAATTCAATTCGATTGGAACGTGGAGAAGAGTAGGAGCACTTTTTCTTCTTTTTAGTTTCTATATTTTCTCGTATGTGTGTCAGTGCACACAGTGTTTAGTTAAATCGTAGACATTTTACTGTAGTGCACATTATATAGGTACTAGATCCATATACCTTATATATTTAAGCACAAAGAATAGTACAGATCAAAATATAGCACATAATATGTAATCATATACATACATACATAGCATATAACTACAACTGCTCTCTGAAGCGGGCAAAAGAGCGTACGTGGGAGTATATAGAATATTCACATGGAAATATACCATCCTTTGAAGAAACAAAGCTTCGAATCCATTTCTCTCGTCACAAAGATAATGTTGACAATAAAGCCCGCACTGAGTCATAACAATAATAAGAAAGGGAATAGGATTTCTTGGTCTATCGTCTATGCGATGCTATAAATGGGAATTCTTTACATCCTTGAGGAGAGCCCATCCACCAGACCAACATCACAAAAGATTTCCCTCCTTATAATAATAAGAGCAAGGGATTTGCTTCCTTATCGCGAGACTAAAAAAGCAACATACAAACCATATTTTTAGACTTGAGGAGTTGAGTTTGCTCCTGAACTGAACTGAACTGATCTCCTCGATGTCCCTTGTCTCGCTCTCCATCTCACTCTTATGCAGTCACAGCCTTTTTATCCTAACTGCACACATAGAGCAACCATCAGGCCTATTACCTACACGTTTCTACGTAATGCAAACACACATTACGGAGAGCCATGCCATTTTACCATTTTAGTTCAAGATTGAAGATGATGCTACATAACTATAAGGAATAATATATCCATAAACCTTTATAGATATTTATTGTGCATGTTCTACAATCACTCTTTTAGCTAATACTACCATTAAACTACATTACATACATTCTGTTCTGCTTCTGCTTCTTCTTTGAGAAAATAGAGTACCTTTCTAGGTATATGGACTCTTCTATGTAAATAATAGAGTATATAACTCTCACCGATAATATTTTATTCTCTGTGTGTTATTGGCGTAAAAGACTTCTAACCATTAAGAGTCAATTGAGAAAGTCAAGTCAGTCTCAGTATGTGAGGAGAACAAAAGAGTAAGTCTCTTCCTGACTTGACTGATGCACAGAGTTCTATTAAATGAACCGAGGTGCTCCCAATCCTCTCAACTTAATCTAAATAAATGATGCAGAAAACAGCTCCAGCCATCAATCACTTATTCTACATTCTTACTCTCTTACTCTATATACTGTACACATACGTATGTACATACATAAGAGAATTTCATTCTTTCCTCTCGCCATAGCCTTAGCCACAGACCAGCTTCACTTCAGCAAGACATTACATTATAGATTACATTCACTGCTCACTCATCCAGCTTACGGTAGTTCTATTCTTCTTTTGTGTAAGCGAAGAAGAAGAAGACCAATGTATATACGTACGTACAGTACATAGAAGAAGAGTTCAGTTCGCTGCAGAAATTATTAAACGACCAACACTAGCAAAACTAGCAATGTAATGTAGTCTCAGAATCAAATTGAGGTGACTCAACTGAACAATTCGAAAAGTCGCATGTATGCTATGCATCTATCTTACTTTATGTCTGTACAATGTACGTACGTTCTCCGGTAGCTCTTATTCTCTTTCTTTACTTTAGTCAACTCACTCATCCATCTTCTAATCTCTTAGCCTTGCTCATCTCTTATTTGGAGTAAAACCTACCTAGTAAGTGTATAATGCAAAATGTATGGCACGTTTTGTTACAAGAAGTGCATACACACAATGTAGTAATGCTTTACTTACATTTATTACTTCAGTTCACTAGTGTTCCCTAGAAACACAGTCTCGAATATTTTTTGCATCTCTAAAAGAACTTGTCCTGGCATGGCCTGGCATGGCCTGCATCTGTACTTGTTTAAGCTTAAGCATTACCGTCACAGTGTTCCTCTAGCTCTACTATGCATAATATATCCACAATTCTATATTGTCGTCAGCGAACAATGCAAAAAGCCATTTGTGTATATAAAAGTCATCACTTATGTCTAATGCCTACTTACTCTCTCACTATTTACATTGCATTATAGAAAATTACATCCAAGTCCAATGCAATCTACTAGAACTGTACGACTGTACCTGATACATTATGTATTTGTACGACAAAGACAAGACAACCTCCCGGACGAACACTAATAACATAGGCAAGGTTTCCTCCCAATGACATAGCACCTGTTTGTTGCACCTTGTCGCAGAGAGTCTCCAATTGCACATAAAATCCTCCTAGAAGAAAAGTACATCTCAGGCCAGGCCAGGAAAATGGGAATGACACGACTACGAGCAACTACGAGCAAGGAATTTTGTGCTGATGCATCCTCTCCTCTCAAAGACTCAAAGCAATCTTCTCTTCTTCTCAAACAGAAACACATCATCATAAATCTATTCACCAAAACAATATCAAGAAGGCGGATCTCCCAAAGTCCCAAACAATTCTTCATAGTAAATAACTACACTCTTGTCTGTAGTGCAAACTCAATTTGCACCTCATCTTCTCATGAATAGAAAAAAGCTTTTCTCACTCGATTCACTACACTGCACTACAATCAGTCATCATAAACTAAGTGTTCTCTTCTTCTGCTCTATGCTCTATACTAATCTAATACTCTACAAAATGTCAGTCAGTAGGATAAGGCTAGAAGACAGATAGATCTATAGAGAATAAGAATCTCTTGACTAAAGACTCAAAGACTCAAAGCAAAGCACTCAAGGATACGAGGCCAATTGCGATCGTACGAACAGATTACACAGAAGAGACGCTTGCTTCGTCGTTTAACCCACCTACCAAATTTCATGCATTACATCCCGACATAATCATTGATAATCAGAATAACAATCTCTAATTTTGCATATTGAACGAACAAAGATAAAAAATGTAACCTCCTTCCGTTCCCAATCTCAATATCTCAATGCTTCTTATCAAATCAATGCAAATGCACATCCAAGTTCAAAATACACTTTGGCAAATTGCAAATTATTAAAATATACCACATGCTATGCTAAAATACAATCTTCTCCATCTCCTTCTTGTGCTTGTACCTAGTATCTGCCTCACGATACTCCAACGCTTCTATTAAAGTAATAAATAAACTAATGGTAAGCAACGTAGCAAAAACTGTGGCCAAAATGGATTTTTTCCCTTAGGGAGGACAAAAAGTGACACACACATAAATAGTCGTGTTGTACTTGTGACTAATTTAGCAGAAATGATACGCTTGGCGTACTTTTCTCCAGTAAACTAGTAAACTTCCCTAGTACAGTACACCTTTAGCAATTGAAAATCTGGTGTTGCTCTCCTCATAGCCATAAGTCATAAGTAGCTGAAGCTGAGGCTGAGTCGTGGCGTGGCCTTGCTTAAAGAATAATTCTACCGTACTATAACTATATATATACTATACAGTACAGTACACAACCGTTTCAAACTAACAACGTATAACCAAACCAAACCACTGTAAATGGTCATTCTGCGGTAGCACAGAGCTTAAGCTATCATTCCCACAACAAAAAAGCGTTTCGCAGGCAATTGGCTAAGGATAGAAAAAGATTTCTACAACTTTTGTCCACATCGCCTATTGTTGTTCGATTAGGAACGTGCTTTCCTCTCTGCTCAAGCCAAACCTACCGACAGTGTTCCTGTGCCTTTGTATCTACCATCAGAATCATACGCTACCTGCCATGCCAAACAGCAGGAGCTATTAACTCACACCACACCACAGAGTAAAGCACAGCACAGCAAAGCAAAAAAACATTTCTGTATATTCTGTATGTCTGTATCAACCTATTAACGACAATCGTTTACCTTCACGTACAATACACATATAGGTACATCATAAAAATAAAAATCCTTCATTCCATCCGCCAGTGTGTAGTGTGCTCTTCAACTTCTATGAATTAAATTCCTCACTTAATAGAATATGTGCTCTATCTCTTTCTAGGTATGTAAATAAATATCACATTGCATTGCAATTTGCAATGCACTAACGTAAGTTGACCGATATTGACCTATGCAAAGCAAAACACAAGGAAGGAATATAATTCAGAGTGTACTGTTATTAAATTACTTTGCTAAACTATGCTAACCAGCTGCACTTTACACAACTGATTGAATTGAGAACGCATCTACAAATATTGGCTCTACAGATACAAATGCAACTCTAGTAGTCTAAAGTCTACTATATAGTTAGTAGCTCAGTTCAATTCAAACATCAACATCAACCAAGATCCAATTGACATCTGATCTTGCACGACTTCGATTTAGTTTGCAGTTTGCATTGCACTACTTACTTCCAACAGTGCCAACATAATATTATAAACCACACGTAATGATATTCCGTAGTATTACAATATACCTGACATGGCACACCTATAAATACAGTAAAGTAAACCTGTATCCCTACATAATGGCAATATCGTTATAAATACACGTAAGTAATGATTATACACTTATACTTACAATTTATACCACAATGTCTATTCTATAGTAAATATGTAACTTTAGCTTAATGTAAGCAAAAGCTAAACAAGGTTTTGGATGTAAATAGATGCATACTGTAATACAGTATATAGAGAAGGAGGAACGAAGTAGTAAAGTAAAACAATGGTATACGCTCAGAATATTTTATGAGATAGCTTGGGGGCAAAGGCCAACAAATTACTGTACAAGCACGTCGGCTTTATCTTTTATTCATGTCTATCAAAATGCATGAGACTTGCGAAAGATTGGATTCTACTTTCGGTATTGTACATACAAGATACTCTTCCCCACAAAAATTCTACACATGTATACACACTCTACTCTGCCTATGTCCATAGTTCCATAGTCCATGTACTTTTCTAGTATATACATACATATATGCATGCATAGTCTGCCTGTAGCGCTGTGGTGTAAATTGTAAATTTCTAAACATGAAGAGAAATATATTGCCAGGCCAGTCTCTCCCTTATTTTACTCATCTGATCTCCCTTTTCTCGGAACCACATGAAAACTTTCTCTTAAGGATGAATACATAACATACAAAGAACAAACGGAGTCTCATCCGAATCTCATCTCGTTCAACTCAGCTCCCTCCTTCAGGATATACGAATTTAGCTGTTACTTTACTAATGCAATCCACAGAGAGTACAGTAATACTTTCCTGGCCTTTCCTTTATAAACTAACAGTAACAGAACAGAACACACAACACATACATACGTTTATATATTTGACGCTAACTGTTTCACTTAGACATTTAGACATGACACACAAAGTAGCCCACATGATCATACTACTATATAAATAAATAAAAGTAGTAAAAATAGTTAGCTACATAGCATATCTACTATAATATTGCTTAGTAATAAAGCAAAGCTCGTCTCCATCAATTTATACGCGTCTGCTGTCTCCTCTTTGATTTTCATTTCATGTCTTCCGATTTCCTGTTCTAATTTCATCACATGCTAACTAAACTACTAAACTAGAAGAAGCCCTCCATTAAATTGCATTTCATTCACACTTCAGCTAATTTAATTGTAATCTGGCATGAAATTGCATGCCATGAAATACTAAACAGACGAGTTGATGTTGATGAGAATTAATACAAAGCACATGATGCGAATATTCAATTGTTTCTCATTCCCTCTGAATTCTGAATACACAATTTCATTTACTCGTTCCCATCTAATTACTCCAGTTGTTGTTTTGTTATTATTTACTGTCCTGTTCAGTGCAAAACTGTGCCTATCTTCCAGGAGGACAACGACAACAACACAGTGCAGAGTAAGTGAGGAAAGCTAAAGCAAGAAGAAACTAATTACGTAACTGATTTACGTATTTGCCTGGCTGTCTCGTTCTGTTTCGCTACAAGATCTGTGTAGTCTTTCACATTTATGCTCCATTTCATTTAAAGCATAGCTTGGAGCGAGCAAAGTGCAGAAATGGTTCTACTACAAAGGAAACTGTTGATTAAATTCTGCATTATTACATAGCTATGTTATGTTATGCATGTTATAATAGATCTCCTTAAATTAACAAGTCGCCAAGCCATATGCTACTCTACTGCATACCTACATAGAATAGTTTATACAATAAAGGAGAGCATTTAAGTAAGAGACTACCAATAACTCATTTTATTAAATGGCTGAGTACACGATGAATCTGAGCATGTCATAATTCATAAATCTCTATTTACAGAATTGGGTTTGGCCTGGCCTGGCGAGCCGAGCCTCGCTCTCACTCGCCTCAGAATTCAGAACTAATAAGTAGCTGTTCTCTACAGAGCTGCCAAGAGTTTTAAATAGGCTCGTGATAAAAAAGAACAAATATACTTTACTTTACTTCTTAATATTCAACGAAAGCGAGGAGATGTGTAGAAAGTAGGCAGTAGGCACTAGGGCTACTACTCTTACTCTACACAGATTCTTTTAATCTGTTCACAATTTCCACACTATATTTCTTCACCGGAACCAAACGTAATCGCCTCCTCCTCCTCCTACTCCAAAATCTCTACCATGATGCCAGGCCACTTACAACGGATATATAAAATAAAAAGCTCGATCTACTTATCTACTCCAAATGGTTTAAATATTCATCCATTTATCTACATACATAGTTCATACATATATTCTGTATAAATACAGATACTAACTTCCTTCCAGCAAGATATTACATTAGGAAAAGGCAGGGCAGTGACCAGAGTAGTGCCAAAAGGGGCTGGAATGGAACACAGACAGAAGCTATGCTTATGTAAAAAGCATAAGCAAAATCCTGTAAGAACTAATCCAGCTTAACCTTCTCCCACTATCTACATACACATTAGACAGTGATTAGAACACACATACAGAGGTTAACGTACACAGTTAACGTACAGTTACTTTTCTACTAGATTTCATTTTTCTTTTAAGTTTTACTATGTATCTACGTTTTACTCTTTAAACTGCACTGCACCATATTCTTAACATAGTTTTAATCTTCCTTTTACTTCCTATATCCATTTATCCATCTTATCCACTCCACTCGTATGCATTTATGCATACACTACACTTACACTCACTTTACAAACACACAACGTTTTATTTCATTTCATCTCCCTTTGACAGGCGTATGTATAGATAGATATTATTCCTTTTTACTTAATCAAACTCTCACTACTTTGTCAATGTCTAGTTTTCCATTGATATTCCTATACTTTAGCCACAACACATACTTTTCCTACTTTTTCTTTTCATTTTCCGTATAACAAGGAAGCCAAACTATAAACCAACTAATAAAACTTTGTATGCAGAAGCATAACACCCGTATGTTACATATATACGTCCCTCTTCTTCCGCAAGATGAGCAAACATTCTATGTAAAAGTTTTCAGAAGATAAAGCTAGCGTATTTTTATCTGCCACGAATCCTTACTATACTAAAGTAGCTTATTTAAGCTCTGGAAAGTTATACTTACATTATATTATATGGATACTTTACATTACTTATGTAGTTACTTATATTATTACGTAGTTGTAAGGGATATATGTACCTTGCGGATTTTCCTTTCAGTCATCTATTGCATTATTTTCTTCTTTTTACGTCTTAGACACACAAAGATAGTGAATAGTGTAAGTAATAACTCAAACTACTCACACAGTTTCCCCTTTTCTCTCCTCCTCCATCCACTTGAGCTCGAAAGACTTTTCTTTGAATTTCCTTTTGAGGAAAGCTGAAGTACAAATACATTACTTAAAAAGAGCAAGTCTATCTCTTTGTAGAATTTATGCAAAATCCCACGAATGAAAATACGTATTCATAACAAACTGGTTTAAGTCGAAGGAGCAAGGAATAAGAATGAATAGAAAATAAAATAGATCTAATATTTTAGTTTTAAATGAATTTGTATGAAGAGGATATTCAACCATGGCCTGAACGCCATGCTTCTTGAAGACAACAATGCGAAGAACTTGTCCATGTGTAGAGCAGATGGTGTGGAGCACATCCTGAAAAATTGAAAACACATCAACATCAGCACCGAGACACATCACTATCACTAAACTGTAAACATTGCATCAATCATTCACATCCCTATCTCCTCCAGGCAAAACAAACAGTGCATATAAACATTATTTGCATTTTACTTTTACATACACAACGAGTAACTTGACTCCACTTAAATATCTGGGTTACGACTAGACAGAGCTTTTAGTATTTAGTACATAATGCTACTATGTCGTCCCATGCCAAATGCCAAGAACTTGGATTATCACACATACACACTCAAAATGTAAACAATGTTTAAACACTAATTGTATTTTGTATTGCCTGCCACGTGTCACAAGAAAAACTTTAACCGATTTAACTTATTTCCTGTCTCTGTAATTGAGTGATAATTATTACGTCACTCAATGTGGGCTTACTAACACTAATGCTTATGGCTTAGTGCAGAATTACATTGAATGCTAATTATTTAATCAATAAAAAAGAGATTTGAGTAAACATAGTATATTTAACTTTGTGTTTTAAAACTTTCCACATTACCCGTCCCCTAAATTACGTTGTGACGTTGTGTATACAGCATTTGCAAAAATGGGGATAACTGTAAAGCCCAATTTCCTATATACTATACCCAACTTTTCTGCAAATTACAAATATCAACTAACATAAGTACTACTTATCAGAATTTCATTTTCATTCTCGTAGAAAAATCTATTAGCCAATTCATCATCAGTCATAACATTTTTTATCATAAATTCATATCTTATCTTTATAATTTATATTCAATAAATTCTTGAGAGGGAGAAGCTAGAGATAGCCACCCATTTTGAGAAGGGGGAACCCAAACCAGCTTGGGGTATAACAAAAAAATATAGTTATACGCTAATACGCCTTTAAATTCATACTGTGGTAACACTCCCAACCATTTCCCTCGTTAGCAGGGTTTAGCTGGGCATTATGTACTACTATTAACAGTTTCTGGGAAATTCTCTTAATTACACCACTCCAATTACAAAGTGCTTTTTTCCACTTTTCTTTCTTTTACCTGCCCGTGGCCCCTGTAAGGCCATTTTCTAAACATTAATTCGGGAATTCGGGATTTCCCCTAAAAATTCCATAGAAATCCCACTAGTGTATACGGAAGTGCATAAAAGTATACAAAAAATGTAAATAGTGACTCACCGTAGTTATAGGGTACATCGGATTGAGAATGGTGAAGAGGAGGATATGATTCACTCTCTCGGATTCCTCCCTGAAATAAAAAGAGAATAATCTATGAGCACATTTACACACAAAATGCTTTATACATTATACATAAATCCATAATAATCTCTATAATAATGCATACACATAGCTCCAGGAACAGATTTACGCTTAGAACAAAAAAGATGACACAACCCAGGCCAGAGCCAAGCCAAAGCACACTACAGATTTAAGGTTTAGACATTTTTTGAGTTTGTATCATACAAAATGCTCATCATCCTTTCAAAAGCTTTATACGCACAGCATATCTAAACTAAAGCTACTAAAGTCTAACAGATTAGTCTTCAGAGACACAGACATTCCATATTCCATACTCAATGATGCTACTTATCACTATCACTGCTGCTTTCTTATACAACTAAAAGCTAACATAACGGAGACAGACTTCAAGATAAAGTGTACTGAACTGAACTCCAGTTTTTTGCTAAGGTTAGCATTAGCACTGCGGAACTAACTTAAAATTGCATTCGCATTTTAGGGTAAAAGCTGATTCGATTGTGAGAAAGTGGCCTGAGCCTACTTATATTATGTAGGAGTATGTATTTATGTGTTGTGTGTGTGTATCTAATGCAGGCGTCCGTCTGGTAGAGTGCTGGTATGGTCTGCTCTGCCTAGATCCATGATTTCCTCTAGAGTTGTATTATATCTTTTCCCTTTATCTATAATGGATGGCACATCACATCACAGGAGGAACCTAGAGCCTAAGCCAAGCAAGCTAGGAGATTCTAAGCATTCTAAATTTCAACTGGGAAGTCTCCTTCGATTTAGGGTATGACTATATGACTACGATTTTCCTCTATTTTATTATATCTGCTTGCACACTGCTACATACTACATAATATATATTTTGGAAATACTCAAATACTGTTACATTACATAGCTTGACTTTTTTCAGTCTTTTCTGTGTGATGCGAGCTGTGCTTTATGTAATAGCAAGTGAGTGAGTGACTTAAGTTGAGCCAAGAGCCATGCAATATACGACTGGATCTAAAGCTGGAGAAAACCAATTTCCTCGTTCCATACTAAAGATGGAGAGGTCAATTCTAATGAGAAATGGGGATTGAAAGTGAAAATCAATAGCAGTGCTTCATGTTGAAAGAGAGTTGCAGTCTCTTTATCCGACTCTTAAGTACTCTATTGACAACACACCTCCTTAATATAATACCCTGGATACTCTTACTACTTGTATAATCTCGTTCTACATTCTACACTGCACAGCCAAAATATACAGTAGATTCTAACATAAAGCAGGAACTAAAGTAAATATTCCACCAATATAAATGTAGCAACTATTTAATAAGATAGATACACATACTACAGATGAATAGATACAGTTAATAGTTTCCAAATTGCAATGCGTACAGGATAAAAGGACTCTCCTCTATTTACGAGAGTAAGCATTGCAGAATTGCAGTGTACCAAATCTAAAGATACGAAAAAGACGATTATGTTCATTATTATGTACTATGTATGTATAGGTAGTTATAAGTTCAATCTCATTTAGATTAACTGCACTACAGTCAACTCAAGTCAAGTCAAGTCAGATCCGAGTTTGTATTCCAGACAGTGTAATGCAACGCAATGCAAGATGAAACTGAATATAAGTCCTTCTTTGTGCTACTACATACAAAGAAGGACTGAGACATATATTGAATTGTAAATTACTGAGCGACAGTCATGGTGAGCTGAGCAAAGCAGGCAAAAGCAACTTACGTACATACGTACAGGCATTCATGGTGGTAAGGACGGTAAGGTAGGTAGATAAGTAGATAGTAGAAGGTAAGCAAGCAAAGCAATATTTCACAACCTTATATCGTTAGCATCGTCCCATTACTTTTACATTACATTACGTTACCTATGTGTACTTACTACTTACAATCTTACAAACTTCTTCTTTATAGAAGAAAAGCTTTGTATGCACAGTACAAAAGGAGATAAGGGGATTTGCAAAAGACTACTCAAAAGAACTACTCATAATTCAATTCAAGGAACGAGCCACAATTTTTTACACTTTGTATCCAAGCAATCATGTCACGAAACTTATTACTTACTCGTCGTAGTAGCTCTCGTCCCCTAAACAAGGTTATACGACTCAAATACTCAAAGAAAACAATCCATGAAAGGAAGGCAGAACGAAACACATAGTCATAGGACAGGACCAAACTAAGATGACTTAAAATATAAATCTTTCCTTCGTATATACTTATGGTATGGTTCACCGGGTTGTTTCGTAGAAATTCTCAGTTAGGGAATAGGGACTACATTTCAATGGTGGGTGAAATTGTCTGCATCTCACTTCTACAAGATTCTCACTCCATTTATACAAGTAAAAGTAAGTAGAAGAATAAAATGTCTCTGATGATAATAGTACTCCCTTGATAAACATAAATAATATTGCAAATTATCTTAACTTTAACTAACATTGTCTTTCGCTTTATTAAAGTTGGTTCCCAGTATTTTCTAAAATTTTGCATTCTTTTCCATATTTTCACTATAAAAATACAGAAGCCTATTGTATGTATTTTTGATTCATATCACGCAATTTAGTAAACCTATCAAAATTCCCAACCTCTTTCCGCGTCTATACACATTCTATGTACCTAACCTAAATCCTACTTACTACCTATATAATAACTTTATCGCAATATTAAGGTCCATAAAAGGACCCAAATCGTTTTCAAAGGTACATGCACAATTACTATTTCACATCAACTTTTCAAGTTTCAAAGAAAACAGTATGGACACAAATGGTCACATAAATCTCAACTGTAAAGAAGTCTAGAAGATTTTCCTTGGCCAGGCCAACATTCTCCAGGCCAGCGATACCTAACTAAAACCACGGAACAAAGGCAGACCAGACCAGGACTGAACTTATACTTATATAGTAGAACTAAAGAGAAAGATGGAAACAAGGCAAGGGCTACTGGAGTATGTAGCTGGAGAGAGATGCAGAGGGAAAGAGATGATCATGGAGTGGAATAGGGTCCTCTTGAGGCAAAAATGATTTTAAGGATAAGAGTGGCTTTGAATAAGGACGATTTTGGGCTCAAAACACTAAATGGGTTGGAAATCCCCGGGTATTACAGCACTACAGAACAAAATAGAGTTTATTGCTCAGCCTGAGTCAAGGATCACTTGCTCTGCAGAGTGCAGAACACTATATCTCTACATTGTGTACATACATAAGCATATAGCATTTCTTTCTAGAGATTCAACGATACCAAACTTAGCCCTAGCACCATATACAGTATTCAGTACAGTACATGCCAGGCCACTGCCCTTCCCCATCAGAATGTGTCCACTGGGACATTTCCAAAACTTGCCAATTCGCTACACATATACATACATAGCATCACAATGCACTCCAAACTCAAGACTTTAGTTTCTCTTCAGCGTACACTTTCCCATTCTTTACTACTTCGGAGACATATCCAGAAACTATCCTTTTATAAGCACTTAGTACTTCTATTAGGCAAATGTAACAAAACTTTTGGCTGATCTCCGTGGTATGGTATACTATGCATTATATTATATTTAAGAACCCCCATTATATATAATATAACTTTATAGATGCCAGAAATACAAAAAGATAACATATCACCAGATCAGACCGTCTATCATTATCATCTCCTTGTCCTTCTCCTAACTTTTTCATATACCAAACCAATAAAAAGCCAATTCCTATTTGTCTTTATGTGCTAGAGTATTTGTATTTTGTATCTAATCTCCAGATAAGACATTCTGTCATTCTTAAGGATTATGGATAAAATGCGTTGATTTTTTGCTTGAGATAAAAATAAGAAATAAGATGGGATTTCCTTATGCTACCAAACCAAACCAATATGCAATACCAACCAAACAACCAACATTAACTTAAATGCTACAAGAACAAGAGATACAAAAAATAGTTTGATTTTGATTGCCAAACATTCTGTTATTTTAGCTGATTCTTCTGGTTTGGCATCGACAGAGAGATGTAAAATATTCGAAATAGCTTAACTTTTAAAATCCTGCAACATGTGCACTTTGAACAAAAACAGTAAAAACACTATCTTGGGGATTACCTTTACCTATTTACCATAACTTTATATAACCTTCTCGGAAATTAACTTTTTTGCATTTTGCTATTTATAAAACCTAGTCAGCACATGACTAGACTATTACTGATTGAAATGGCATAACAGACATAAAACTTTCCTTAGGTCTTGTCGATTTTGTCGATGATGTGCAAAGTGAGGTAAGTGTAACTGTAACAAGGTAGAGTTTAAGTAGTATATCTGTAAGTACATATATTTTATAACCATCGCACATCGCATCTATAACATAAAGTAGGAAGATCTTAGATCTCCTTAACTAAGAAGAGTAAGTAGCATCACATCTTCACATCACGCGAGGGAGGGGGAGAGAAAGCAAAGATTTTTATCTTATTGTGCCAAGACAGGGAAATTAAAGTAAACGGGCAGTTAGCCACGACCACAAGTTTTCGTGAACGAAACGAGGACGACGGGAGGAAGAAGTGGAGTAGATGTAGATCCCAGAAGGGACTCTAACTCTAACCGTGGATTCTAGCTTGCATAGTAACGACTACTTAATTCCCAGCCAGGGAAATCCTTCTGCTGCACTATTTACTACGCAGAACAGTTGGAATAGCGAGAGAAATGCGAGAATCAGGGACTAAGGAGACTGGGAGCAGTTCATGTTGTTACTCAGTTACTCCACTACTATTTCTATGACTTTACACTTAAACCTAATGATGTTCAAATAAAAATTCCATGCTGCACAGACAGACACAGAGTACATATATACAGATATAAGTAGAAGTGGAATGCTAGAGTCCAACTTCCGACTGAAGCCAAATCCAAAGCCAAATCCAAATCCAACTTAGCATAACCTTCTAACTTTAACTTCAAAATTCTTCCTAGAAAGCTCATGCTTGACTTCTTGCAATTCTATGACAGGCCTGCTGGCCTGGCTCTTTCCCTAACTACGTGTCATCTATCCACCCACACCAATTATGACGCTTTACGTCGAAGCCCTGCACAAAAATTTAGCAAGCTCCACTCACGATCAATGGAAGAACTTTACATTACAATTACAGGTCTGAATGGAAACGGTGCCAATAAGGATCCCTTAAATACACAGTGACATTCAGTTCAGTTTCGGTGTAAGGAAATAATTTTTGCCTAATTTTACATCTCTAAACACCATAATTACGTTTACGTAAGTATGTGTAAGCCATATCTTAAAAAAGGACGTAAAACTAACAAGGCAATAGTCATCACGTAATAAACCCAACAGTAAAGATGTTTTGCCCAAATATATTTTTCACAATGCCAGCATACGCCAATTTTTCACTACACATTAGGATCAAAACGGATAATACGAAATGAAAGAGACGCCAAAAAGTAAAGCAATGTAAGCTGAAGCCAAATTTTACGTTTTGTTATCCCAAGATAAACATTTACGGCATCTTTTAACTTCTATCTTCTTTATGTATGTATCAAAATGGATAACAAACTAAATACAATAGGGAATTTGGGTATCAAATTTTTTGAAAGCCTGCATCTGCATTTGACCTAAAATACCACAAGTAAAGTAACCACACCACCAAAATGGTAACTTAACTTCATCTTCCATTAGGCGCTACCGCGAATTTTCTTAGACAGACAAGAGACAAGGCAAAGGCAGGCTCCTAAGTGCCAAAATGTTTCTTCAATTTCTGTAGAGACTTAAGAAGTCGAGTCAAGTCCAATTCAGTTGAAATCATCAAAGAATTGGGTAGCTTCCCCTTCCCATGACACGGGCAAGACTTTATGCTACTACAAGACTTCTTCTATGATATGAAGACTGAAGAGAACTTCCTAATATCTTTCCATCGATACTTACTTTTACTTTCAAGACGAGCTGATGTAATCAGCTCCACACAAAATTTAATTTGCGACCTCAGTGCTCGTAGACCTCAGTTTACAAATTGCCTGTCTAGATATTTCGTGCCACAATAAAGGAGAACCAGCTCGATCTGCCATTTAATACTTAAGAAGCAACATTTCCTTCACCCTAATGCAATGCCACTTTACAGATAGACATTTCGGTGATGTCCATGTCGACAAGGTAAAAACTAATACGGACGTACGGTAATGCATACCACACCACTATTAAACTACATACCATGCCAAGTAAGTTAAAGTGAACTATACTATGTTCTATGGGCTGATCTTCTAACTTCTATGTAGCATTTCCTACCTACGTTACATTAAAGATCTGGATTTCTTTTCCCTATACAATTCGGCCCGTTTATATTTATATTTATATCATATCACATATCTGTAGTACTTATAGCACGTATTGCATTACATACAATGTATAAATGAAATAAATGTAGCCACATAACAGCTCTAACTTTCTTCATCTTCATTTCGCTTACTTACTTCTATTTTCTGGATTGCTAAGTAAGAATTTGTATGTAACTTAACTTGAATTTGACAGAAATATTGCCGTTCGTTCCCTGCCGCAGTTTCATTTTCATTTCTGGCACTATTCTAGTAATTCAATGTTCCTCTCAAGATTAAATATCGCCTTCATTAAGCATCGAACTAGTGGAATGGGAAAAAAGGGGTGTTTCTGTCTACCGAAAGCTAATTTTGCTTGAAGTATAATTTCTTTCAACTTTACTTGAGTAAGAGTAAGAGTAAGACGAAACTGAACCGAAGTGGCAATAGAATACATCTCTAGTTCTAATATATTCATGCTGCACCACAACTTATTAGCAAAGCAAAGCCCTATCCCTAAATCAAGTAAGGATGATTTATATTGCACTTTCAAAAAACTCACCTTTTACGACGACCGCCACCTTCATCATTATCCATGCTACCCCACTGTTGCTGAGACTGTTGTTGAGATGAATGATTCTGTAAACAACCACAACAAACAAAATTACATTAGAAATTAATTACATAGTTGCACGCAAACCCCAGTCAAGCAAATCTTCATTAATTGCACCTTTACATTGGCTTTGACACATATGTAAGTTAGGTAATTATAGGATATTGGACATTGGGCACACAATTAACCCAGACCAGATTAGCGCATAATATAATTCATTGCCCAAGTGTATTATATATTACTCGTAGTTAAGTTTAGTTACCTAATGCAATAGAATATACTGACTTAGCTTACATTAATTAATAATTAGATATCTTATCTACTCGTATTTATGTACTCAGCAAAATATGTATACACTGAGGCTACATAAACAAAAAGCAGCACTAGATTAGATTACTTGTTGTAAATATTCTATACCTGTGCAAGGAATTATTCTAGCATAATTATGACACGTTGCCATTACACACAAATTAATTTCGAAGCACTTCTGTAACTTTCTTTAGTTCGAAAGCTAAACAATTTAAGTCACATACAGTAATCGAATCGAATCGTATTATCAAGCAAAACAAATATTTAAATGGACAAAATTATGCAATGCTCAATTGTTTATTTCCACCCATTACTTCATTCATTAGTATATCTAGTGTAACGCTGTATGCATTTAACAAAAATACAGTTTCTGTTGCTTATATTTGTTCATATGAGTGTGTATTTCATATTTACTGCTTTCCTTCCGTAATGCCAGGTAGCAATATGTAAAGTAAAAGCGAAATGGTAATTTAAGTTATATACGATGCGATAAATAAGCCTATAACACACCATTTAATTGCTAGGAGTGTTACAACTTTTTTAAACTCATATCGCGAGACATTAGACACATTTGACAGTTACTCGAGTCACTAATCAACTAATCAGCTGCATAACCTGAATACACTGACTGACTTGTCTTGCTGTCATATCATAAAAAAGTTTTGCTCTCAATTCATCACCATTAGTTGAGTTCTGCCTGCATTTGGCTTTCCTATCGGAAATCTTACGGATAGGCCAAAAAGAGTTGACTTGAGCCACATGCGTATTTATGTGTATCAATCTAACTCTCGCTTGTGGGCCAGTGTAGTGAGTGAGAAGTGGCATAAATATAAGTCATAAAAATTATATGATACACCTTTTATACAGAAGGTATCTTATATCTTCTTATACCTTATCCATCTATGTACCCAATGACAGCTTATTTCTCACAGTTGATATATTCATATCTGTGTTATAAAGTAATGGGGCAGATTATTGCTTAAAACACTGTGATGATGCATAATGTCTACTTACATCTACATATTATTATTACGTAGTGAACAAAACAATTGTAACCAGAGATTAGTCGTGAATTGAAGGAGAAAATGATGCGGCAATAAAATAGTACCTTATATTTTATATAACAAAAAGCTATCCACGCCTACGTTACATACCCACATACCTACTACATATAACTCAACGCTAAAAAAGCAATTTTTTGCACGCAGGTATCATTTATCATATTGAAAGGGAATAACGAGCTTGAAAAGTGGAATTAAACTAGACTTTCCGCTTTGTACAACTGGCAGGCAAACAAAAGGAGTAGAATTTACGTATTTTTCATCAAATGTAGGTTATCCTATTTAATGTGACTATGGTTAGCGTAGAGTATTGAGTATTGTATTGAAAATGCAATTGCAACAAACAAAATGCGAATTTACTTATTAGCTACCTTTAATATTTAAGGGGATAATTTATTTTCCTTTATTTCGCTTATCCTTTTTTATCTGCTCCTATTGTTATGCGATCTCTGAGTAATATTTTTTTGTAATAAAGAAATTACACACATAATAGCTACCTGCATCTGCATTTGTAAGTGTATGGAAAATAATGTTCACGAAAATGAAGTAATTTTGATTGTAAGAAAGACCAAGATGAAAATCAGCCATTTATGTACATAATGTAGAGTCTGTTTCTGTTGAATTTACATAATAAGGTATATGTAGTATACATTATAAATTGACACAGATGCAGGTAAAAAGATTTGTGGTGGCTCTATGCATACTGTGTAATAGTAGACAGTTATACAATGGTGTACTTGATCTCGTTGAAATTGAAGTTGCAATTTTTCATTAAAAGACTGCAAAATTATTATACGATTTTGACTTATCAACAATGGCAAGCGAGATGAGTAAGATTGAGTACAAATAATAGTTCATAAGTTCATTGTTCACTCAATCATTCTAAAAAAGAACATTTCCATGCAGTTTCTAGTGACGAAGTAGGAGAAGTAAGGTCTAACGCCCTACGCCTTCTCATGACCAAATAAAGGTATCGGCTCATTGCTCATCGTCAGTCATTTACATTATGTGCAAAATCGAAATCTTAGAATTTATTTTCAATTTTCGTTTCGTAAAGTTCAGAGCTAAAATAAACGAATCCTTCCTTTCCTTGATGTTGATATTGAAACACGTATATATACTTTTTACATAATTAGACACTTCTAGATTTTGTACATGCAAATTATGATTACCTGTCTGTATAATTACTTTTACAAGATGCACTGTACTTACACTGACATAATTTGCATATTGCATATTATTAACCAACAGTAATCGTATGCGAAACCTGAAACTCAATTCGTTTTTCTGTGGAACGTTGACCACACTTCAACAGAGTCAAAGACAATGTGTGATTTAATTAGGTATACAATTCGCTATGTGGGCTGTAAAAACTTTTATTAAGGTTTGCTAAGTGTGCTGTGCACTGTACGTACTGCACACGCTTATTTACTCACTCTATAGCTTGAATAGCTTCATCATCAATGTACGTACATTACATGCAACAAGAAGGATGAGGATTGAGGACCATATTCACAGTACTCCATATTTGGTAAGGTCAATCCCCAGATTCGCTCTACTATGCTGTTGTTGCCAAGCAAAATGTGTTTTAAGTATGTGCAAAGGTCTAAACGACAAAATGCCAAAGTACGCATCTACAGTAAATTATAATATTTTTTATGCTGCCCAATTTTGGACAATGCTTAGCAAATAAAAACCACCTATGCACTCCTTTGTAAGTAAGTGACTAAAAGTTACATTTGCATTTGCATGCACAAAATTTCCAATTTTTGCAATATATTTTGGTAAGCATCACGATAGAGAAGAAGAATTTTTCTATATACCTTCGTATATATTATGGTACCTAGCATATCACTCCGCTATAAAGAACTTCAAGTACTTAAAACTCATAAGCTTCAAATATCAATCAAATTATGCTTTTCTACATCTGCTCATTTATTGTATTGTACATATTGTAAAGCAGTGTGGTATTATCTTAAAGATGGTGTCTTGTCTATCTCTGCCTCTGTAAAAAAATGCATATTGTAGTAACCTGATCTAGTCAGTCATGTCTGAAGTGGACATCACCAACTTACAAGAATATCGAGATCGAATAATGACGCTTAATACGAGTCAGATTTCTGCCTGACCTGACCTGCGTGTATGCAGTATGCATAAATATTATGTAGTACGGTACATTGTATTTTGCGATTTCAGATAAATACTTTTGTTGTCACATTCTGCTATTCTGCTTTCATATACTCAACTATTCAAGCACGATTAGCCCATCTCGTATTCAGTAGCCAATCCTTATGTACAATTTGTCTCATTGCTAGCAACTAAGCAACTAAACATAAGTGAAATGGTTAATTTAAAAGCTTCAATCATTTACCTAATTGTATTTTGTTACACCAAAACCGGATTAACAGGCTAAAAGATAGCAAAAAGTGAAACAAATAAGATCACATTCATAACTGTATCATATAGCAGCTTTGACAAATGGGAAGGAAAGGAAGTATATTGAAGTATGTAGTTTTGTAGTGCATAACTAATTATGGCTTGATTGAGTACACGTACAGCAACAGCACAGAATAGAATTAAATTCAAATACAGAAAAATCAGTACGTTTACGTATACTGTCTACAAAGTCTCCAGTGTGCAAATTATGTAGTCTGTAGTAAATACCGGATATAAATCATAACCAAAAATAGCATTCATTATTCACCACGCATCAATAAATCATTGTACAAAGCATACTGTATTCAATCTCTGCTGCTCAGAAAGTTAAACTCAACTATTACATAACAGCAGTACATATAAGCTAAGAATTGTCTTTAATGTGGTGTCTTATACTAGACTCTAGCCTAGAACTAGACTTCCGATTTTCCGATTACTACTGAGTTGCTCTGTGGCTCCTGTTCGCTTTCATAACACATCTCTATAAACACATACACATTTTTTGTCTTTATGTGTGATGTGATGTGCAAGTGTGTGTAATTAAATTTTATTAAACAATCAAAAGAAATGTTCCTATAATATGTTTCCGCTGTGCAGCTCCTGTGTACGGTCGCCACTTGCCAGCTCTCTGTTATGTTACGATTTTTTTCTTAAATCTAACCATCTTCAATCAGCGTTTGTTTTGTGTGCCTACAAATCTTGTGTGTGTGTAAGTGTCTACGTAAGTAAATAGTACAGTAAATTACATAAAGTTACACACTGTTTTAGGTGGTTTTCTATACAGACTACAGACTGCCATATAGCATAATAATTATAATTATGCAATTTAAACACTTACGCACAGCTATAGGTTAGCGCTGTGATTACTGCTATAGTAATGTACTAATACTGATAGGGTGCATTTAAAAATCATCAAACGACTTAATTTGTATACTTTGTAATTTGCAAAAAGGGCATCAAGCAGGGCATACACAATACACACTTATCGCAAAAATACCGTATGCGGTATTACAAGTTAGCTATATATATATATCTGTAATAAATGCAAATCAATTATGTAAATACAATATATATAATCTTCGGATAATTTTTAGAATTTTATTCTTAAGATGCTGCTACCTATAATACACTTTAGGTGTTAGGTCATGCAAGAAAAACAAAGCAACAAATAACGGAATTTGCAGCTGAGTTGGATTATCATTAGGAGGATCCAGGTGTTTTTCTACAAACTTACACTGTTTTGTGACATTCGGATGATATATTTATAATACTTCTTACGATTAGTAGTCTTAGCCTCTTAGCTAACAGAATTTAAACATACTTGTGTACTAGTACTATTTAGTACTGTCTTGTCTTGTAGTGTAAGTCTAGATTACTATATATAGCTTAAGCTTACTAAGGTTAAGTAACTTAAACTTAGTTAACTTAAATTCCCACATACGTATATCTTATAGCTTTTTTATATTATTTGTTTTGTAATTTTGAATTTGCTGAATGCTTAATGTACGTACATAAATATATCCAATTTTAATTTGTGTTCAGTGGTTGTGGTGTGGTAAGAATATAACTAATTTTATAAATTTTAAACAGTTTGCCGAGTTTGCTTGAATATTGCACATCTTCAACCTTTACACAGTTAGGTACTTTTGTCAAATCTGTTAAATCTTACGTGAATTAAATACTAGATAACAAATAATTTAATTACCCTTGATTCGTCGTCCAATTTCGAACGTTTAGCTCCGTTTGATTCAGCCATATATGCCATTCTTTGAACTATTCGTGAATATTATAGTACAATTGTTTTTGTATTCAGTATTTGGCAACCACTGCTGATATTTCTGATGATCTTGTTTCTTTCTTAATTTCTTGCAACTGAGTTTCGAAGAAACGTTGACAGTAGATATTTAATCTGCTTATTTTTCTTGCTTGCTCTAATGAGTAGTTTTCCTATTGAAAGTTCAAGATATTAAATAAAAACAAAATGTAATGCCAAATGTTTGCCGGGTCACCTTTTTCAGTCACTACTATTTTATACAAAAAGTCTAATTTTATTGGAATCTGTCTGCCAGTTATCTGCCGGAAGACAATTCCGAGCAGATTTGCTAGCCCCCACTCCCCAGCCAGCAAATGAAGAAAAGGCCGGTAAACTAAAATGACAATATTTTATGTAATAATATTATGTAATTGTTAAAATCTTAAAAGTTTGCTCTGAATAAATTTTGCGTTTGTTTGTGATTTATGTATCACTGTGACTGGACTGTGACTTTTTACTGTACATACAGAATTTGGATTAAATTTTTAATATTTACCCTTTTTAGATTTTCTATTAAAAAAGGTTTTGTACAGATTTGTATTGTTGTAATATTATGTAATTTGTTTACAGTTTTCTTTACATGGCATAAAATGTATGTGCTGTTTGTTTGTACCGGCGGCAAACAGTTGTCACTTGAATTAAAGACTACTTGTCAAAAAATGTTTTTTGTTTCGTTGGATTGTTATTGTTGACAGATTAACAATAATAATGCAATGAGTTAATTTTGCTTTGCTATTTGCTACTGCAATTTGCACCAACCAAGATCAACCAACTGACAGTCCAATCCAAAAGATCAGTCAGTTTAGTTTAGATCAGAGACGAAGAGAGTGTTATAAACGAAACACAATTCACGAAGACCAACAGTCAATGAATGAGTCGTGTACTTTTCTTCTGTACTGTACGAGACAAGATCAAGATGCTCTGTGAAGCAAATGCCTTTGCAGCACAAGATAGAGAAGAAGAGAAGATAGAGCGAATCAAAATCAGAGCAGCACAGCACTCTTCTCGCCTGTCTTCAAATGTTGAATGCGCACAGAGAACACAGAGATTACAAAATGTTCTTGGCTGGCTCTTATGCTGGGGACCATTCATACGTTACGTAACACTAATTTATAGTTGCACCATTTGTTTTTTAAATATCGTCGCTTATCTGTCCAAATAACGTTGCACAACTTTTTAATAGTGTACAAATGTGGTTACACAGCTTTTTATTAGTGTACAAATGACGTTGCACAACTTTTTATTAGTGTCCAAATGACGTTACACAACTTTTTATGTTGTGCACAGCTGACTTCACACAATTTTTTACGTTGTGCACAGCTGACTTCACACAACTTCTTACGTTGTGCACAGCTGACTTTATACAACTTTTTACGTTGTGCACAGCTGACTTCACACAACTTTTTACGTTGTGCACAGCTGACTTCACACAACTTTTTACGTTGTGCACAGCTGACTTCACACAACTTTTTA
>JAQFYC010000456.1:0-56181 GCA_034694165.1 Tomocerus mixtus
TCATAAAATAATCATAGCTTCTTATTTATTTTGTAATGAAATCAGCCTCCGTTTTTTAATGTCAGTAATACCATACCAAGGTAGCTCAGGTACCAGATAGGAAATACATCACTACTTAGGTATGTCGACCTATGTGTTCTTTGTCATCGATATTATTATATTTGATTACATGAAGAGAGCGTGAATTTATACTGGTCGCACTATAAACTGTGGGGAACATGTATAAGTTTGCAAGATTTGATTGAAACTACACAATATGGGAACAATAGCAATCGGGCTGACTCAAGGAGTCACAGTGGTCGATCTACTACTGCATAAAATGAAACCCGTCTTTATGTAACATATTTCTTATCTATGTTAAGCTGCATACTACATAACTGCATATTATGTCTACGCAAGAATTTAATACGAGCCAGAAAAATATTTTATGATTATTTTATCGAATTCAGTTTGCGATGTGATGTGGAGGATGATCTTTATGCTCTGTTCGATAATTGCTACCTTTATGAAGTGAAATATGACACTGTTGTGAGTGACTCCTCATAAATTATATACAATTTGTGAGTAACTCACAGAAGAATTCATACTTTATAGTAATGTTATAAAATTTTTATAATAATTTTATTTTAAATTGAATGTGACATACCATTGGAATCGGTGAGCTTGTAAACTGGCACGTCGAATTTGGTGAGAAAAGCAGGGACTCTGGCCGCCGCAACTTGACCCATCGATGTCAGCGTCATGGCGCATTCCTTCCCTTCTTGGTTGAGGAGCGAAAACCAACCTAAAATGGAAAAAAGAAATACAGTCATGAATACATATGAATCATAATTGTTTCAAGTTCATACTTACATAAGTAACAACCTCAGTATAGAATATATAATCTCGAATCTCAACCCTCTTTTTCTTATATAGGTAAGGTAAGTTAGCCAAGCCGTAATAAAAAATAGGTACCTTATTTCAGTTTCATATACAGATAGTGTTTTTGCAAATGGTGTTACATGTATTTAATATAGTGTTTCAGTAGGCTTAAATTTTACAGGAAAACTCCCGTGAACTTTGCCCTGTCTACCTATTAAACTTTAAGTCAGGTAATAAAATAAAGTGTGAGCCTTCAGGACTAAAGGTCTTTTGTGCTTACCAATCTTCTTCCCTTTTCGGCATTTTTGCAACAGTAAAATGATTATGCCATTGTACATACTACACAAGTGTAAAGTTTTACATTTAAGTTTTGGGAAAATACGGGTTTATTTTAAATAGCAGAATACTCTATTTGTCATGAGCAATGAGATCAACTTCAGCAATGAGGTAAATATGGCATTTTCCCCTTCTTTACAGTATGATCTCAGCAGTTTTTGTAAATGCAAGTTTTCTGCAGACACTAAATTTTTTTAACTTTCAGTTGTACATGTTACATCCTAAGTACCCATTGTCTGCACTAGGTACTAGGTATTCATATGTAAGTTTAAATTAAAAGCAAAAACATCTTGCGACTATACTCATATTATTTATTATTACGAAAGCAAGAACAATTAACACAGCAAGAAAAGTACTATGAATCTATTTGATAAACAATGCTGAATAATAAATCCAGAAATTAACTTTTACTGTAATGGTACTTGTTCTATTATTTGATTGATTGTTGTTGCATTTAGCTACGTATACACGTCAGACAGATAACCACTTACTAGTTTCTACTACTGTTTAGTGAATTTAGATAGGTGGAGGAATGAGAATTAGGAATTGAATTTATATGTAGATATGAGAAAACTCTTAGAATTCAAACGTATTGTTAGAAAAGTTAGAATTACTACTGCACATACTTATAAGTGGCAATAAAGAACCATGCTGATTTGGTACATGTACGCAGCTGGGCAATTTGCATGATTAATTTTTATGCTTCTTGTTCCTAGCATTTGCAATTACTGTCTTTTATAACCAATTTGGATAGAGTTGAGGTAGATGCAAAATGCAAACCTACATTTATCTACAACATAAAAACCACGAATTTAGATAGAATTAAGCTGGAGTGTAAGCATGTTTATGGTAATGATAATGACTATTGCTTTTACCTTAACATCTACCTCTTTAAATTAAGTCTCCTCCCTAGCAAGAGTAAAATAATTACATGCTATGTTTCAAAAGGGTAATCTTCTAATCAACTTTCAATCTTAAGCGATAAATCCACCAAATTATAAAATGCTGTAGACGTGGAAAGTAAATGAAATTCTAAAATTAAACCATTTGTTACCCATTATTTTAAACGTACAGGATTCGAGTGAGAATATTCTTTTTGTAGAACTTTTTAACACAGTACATTTTTCAACAGATTAAAAATCTTTACTTCTCAAAGTGCTTAGTGCCTACCTATCTAATATTGGCAGTAATTAATGATCTTTAATATACTGAGGTACTTCTAAATCAATTTTGGACCAATTTCCAAATGTATTGAAAATGTCACAACAATAGCGATATAAAAATTGGCAACATATAGCCAAAAGGCACAATATTTATTGCTTCCTTCTTAAGATAATTTATTTAATGGACGTATGTACAGTTACAGATTGATATTCAATGCTAAAGAAACTAGCAATAAGCTACTATACTGTACACAACATGGCTATTGACATTAAAATCATTAAAAATAGAGCAGAGATTTGTAAATCTCATAAAAATAATTGTGTAGTACTAATGATACTCGTACTAATGGTGTACATAGTGAGACTAGTCATTTGAGCAGTAAAGCAAATTCCTGTACTCAAAACCTACTGACTTGGTCATTTTATTGATAAAGGTGATTATAGCGAACTACCTAATGCCATTAGTTTTCATTAAAGGCCCGTTTGGTTTGAAAGGAAAGAAATAAATGTCTAGCCATTATGCGCACCCATTAAATTCATTATTTTCATTACCATTATCATTGCCAAGGTAAGCTGTAGACTAATTCCTTCTCTAAAATCAGAATGACTTGACAGATAAGTAGATCTAACTAGCAAAACATAAAGCACAATACAAAAGAAGCAGTGCAGCCGTGTGCTGCATTGTTTTAACTTACTTACTCACATATTTACTTAAGTGCTGGCATGCTTTCATTATCAAATACTCTTAGGGATAAAACATTGAGCACTTTAAGGCGGTTTACATACATATAACATACAACATCGCGATAATATTATAGACAAGCTAGGTATACAGTGTATTGACATTATTCTGTCTAATGCTAGTTTACTATGTTACACACGAAGTATCTGTACAAGTAAAGCAAGCGATTCACTTTATCAACGCTTTTTATGCATTTCGCTCACGGAACTTGCGATTTGTCATGGGTGTGCAATTTGCAATTTTTTCTAAGTTTATTTTTCTTACTTGCTTACTTATGTACTTTGAATTATCAACTATAGCTGGGCACTAGGATAAACATGTCTTTTACTTTATTCTTTCAAATACAAATCCCATAAAAGTGTCATCTCAATGTAGAATTTACATACATAAAGAATTTTTGAGGTTTTGGGATTCAGTCTAATTTTGCGTACTGTACTGTACTTTTAGGTAAAAAAGAAATAAATTATGAGAGTTTGGACAAGGTAGAGTTAATGAGGAGAAATGTGAGTGATGCGGAATAACAATCAAACAAACTCTATGAATGAATTACATATTCTAAGTACAACACCCTTCGGCTTGGCAGTACGAATTCAAACTCTACTTATTAGGAGAAACAACCCAAGATCACAAGGTTGACCTTTCATATATGGGCAATTTGTCATAGTCTTTTCTGACAAGAATATGGAAATTGAAACGCTAATAAGTTTTACTTTTTTCTTGTTGAACTTGTCATTTTTGGCAGAATTCCTTATTTCCAGAAACATGGATTTTGCGAGTGGGGAAATTAAGTTGTAAACAAAGCAAGTTGAGGTTTGTACTTGTTTTTTTTTGAATGAGAAGACAGAGAAATGAACGTGATCATTGACCTTCAGATAAAGATGCTAAATATCTTAAAAATTTAAACATTTATCATCTTATAGCTGTGTATGAGAAGTAGGAATGTATTAAGGTACCCAGACCAATATTTCACTCAAATAAAAATCTCAGAGTTCATTATTGTCCAAACTTTTTACTTTCAAAGTTTATTATTCGTTCCGTTCCTATTTTCTCTAATTGTTTACTTTCTTCTAAAGTCAAACATGTTGTGCTTTACTCTGACAGACATTTAACTAATTGTTTGGCATAATGAAAGGTATACATTCATAGGTCAGCAAATAAATATTAGTTGTAGCTACAGAACAGAAGAAAAGTCTTACTTTTATTCTTCAGAGAAGAACTAATGTAAAGATCCCTATACATATGTTCATTTGTTTATTGCGATCTGTGTTGAGACAATAAATAATAATAATAACGATCCTGATACGATTTTCGTACTTTTATACTGGCTTCTTAAATCTGTTTGCACTAACAAAGACATAAGAATTGCATATAAGTTCCCAATAAGTAATTTCTTAAACAACCGGTGGAATGTTTACATCACGTTTTCCGGATTTAAAGATGTGTAGACAAGGAATGCTACAAATGCAAACCTTTTTTCATCACTTTTTTCAAGGAAGTACATTTTTATGACAGTTATTTACTATTACTTAATCCTTAAAAGTATACAGCTTCTCCAAATTTATTTCTGAATGTAAACGTGCTAGAAAAACTAGATGATGATTCATGTATGTGCAATAATCAAGATGCTTCTATTCCAAGATACAAAGTTTGCATTTGCGCTACTATTGTGTATACTAAAACTCAAACAAATTCCACATTATAATAATAAACACTGTGCCTATTTACCTACACATTTTTGGCAAAGCCATGATAATCCAGAAAGTTAATAACCTGAACTGAAAACTTTGTCTCCGAACGTCGGCACTTATTGCAAACAAAAAATGAAGAGTAAAAAGTCTAAGGTATGAGTACGAGACAGAGCAGCAAAGTTATTTTTAAATTTTAGCATGCAAAGAAAGTGTCTAAAGTTTGAAAAAAACTCAAAAAACTGTTTTCACTTGAATAACCTTTTATACACTAAATCCTCGAATTTGAGTTTTTGTCACATCTCACGATTTACTATTCATTTATGTATAAAAGTAAGTCGATGAATGTTTCTTATATTCAAATTCAATGTTTGTTGGTTGTTAGTATGACGGTATGGCTTTCATTCTGTACTTTATTGTACAAAAGTGTACCTGTCTATGTTTCTTTATATCTAATCAAACAACTTAAAACTGGTTTTGGTAGCTTTGCCCTGCCCATGATTACACTACTAATGCTAATCACAAGTGAATTTTGTCATAAAAACAAAATGTACTTTGCACATTACAAGAAAATTCATTTTAGATACAAAGGCACTGTGTTGTAAGCTAATGTGCGAACAAATGTAGTAAAGTGTAGTATGTTAATGTTGTGACAATGTGACAAAACTCATACTTAGCTCACTATCTTTCCTATCATCTTAAACTTACATGACATAGGTACAATACTGAAAAAATCTATAGTAC
Source organism: Tomocerus mixtus (assembly GCA_034694165.1). Classification (NCBI taxonomy): domain Eukaryota; kingdom Metazoa; phylum Arthropoda; class Collembola; order Entomobryomorpha; family Tomoceridae; genus Tomocerus; species Tomocerus mixtus. The sequence continues at coordinate 5,532 of JAQFYC010000456.1, forward strand.
AGTATCTATATAGAACAGTTACATACATTTACTTGTCCGAGCCAGCACTTAGTCATTATTCATATCCAATTTGTATGCAATTAATGTAGTAAATAGGAAAATAGAGTAGATATTTGCATCTAAGGAATTATGCCGAGAGTTTCAATCTATTCATGATGCCAGTCCTACAACGACAACCTGTTGCTTCCATAATGTAGGTTGTATGTATCTGTAGGTCTATTAAAATGTTTCATTTGTCAGGTTATACGTATGAACGTATGCAGTACACAGGGAGCGTCACTTCATTAGTTTTTGCATCAAAGTACAGATACCTGCCTAGGCATAAAATTATTTGAAATTAAACTTTCTACTCAATTCACAATTTTGCTGACAATCTCTTTCCTTACTAATTCATGCAGTTGTTAAAAATTTCAATCTGGTATTCATTCGTAAGAAGCATTATAAATGATTACTGCTCTGTCGCGAACGTGTAACAGGTAGTCTCTTTGTATAATTATAGCACAAGATACATTAACAACGTATAATATTAGCATAATATATTAGGAAATTTGGGAACTTAATACATATTTAGGTATATCTATCATGTTTGTAAAGTGCACAACTAATCCGAATAATGGAAACATTGACCTACACAATCATTTCATAACAAAAACTTTGTATTTTGTACTTAAAGCAACGTAATGACAAATAAGTGGCCAATTTCATGTCGTTGAATGAATGAGCAATGCTAAAGGAGCCAGACCAAACCAGACCAGGCCAGGTTTGCTCTACCTTGTGTACCTCCGTACAAATAACCAAACTTTCTAAAAGAGGCTATTGAAATTATAGTTTCCCTACAGCAGAGCAGCTAATGTACATGCATTATACTTTCAAAAAGCCTTCCAGAATTTTTCATGCAGTGCTAATTTTACCAGAAGCCAGGAGCACGCCTTACTTATTACAGATGTAAAAGGCAATGATTTGTATGTTTTTTTACAGACTATGTTTGTTTAAACAGCGCAGACATACAGACGTTTGAGACTAAAGTAACTTTAAGGAACGTGGACGGAATGAATGAATAAAGTTAAATAAACATACATTATGGTAACTCGAGTAGCTAACACAGAAAACTCACCATTTAAGGAATTTTAATTTATGGATGCAGTACTTCCAGTAAAACGCATAAATTCACACCAGACATAGACATAACATAGCGACTAAATAATCTCATCTAACCTATCTTACTATTCTAACATAGTGTAAGAAGAAATTCTTATTACTTTATAATATCGAGGTAATAAGTGCATAAACTAACATGTAAATGATCAATTGTATGTACTATAATTAGAAACATTAGGTGAAATAAGCCCGTACTCAAGAATATCATTAACTTTAAGCTAACTGCTAAATGGTCAATAAATATTTTACTGCTGGCAATTGAGCGCTAAGTGCTTAGCAATGCAATAAGGACGATAATAGGAAATAAAAGTCCACTAAACCGTCAAATTATAATTTATTTTTATCTACGATATCGTTAATGTAGGATTAGCATATTTTTATGCACATGTGTTTTTGCATCAATACAATTAGTAAAATTATTACTACAGTCAAGCGAAGTCTGGAAGAGAACTGCGTAGGAGACTTCATTCCAGTTGAGATTTATGAAGGCGGAAGTGAAGCAGATGTAGGTAAAGTAAGGTAAGGCAAACAAATAGTGGACTAACTTAGAAATGTTTACCGCATAGCTTACCTAGTAAATATATGTACCGTACAGTACACCAGAGATTATATCAGAGATAAGGTAGAGCACAGTAATAAATAGAAGGAAGGTGGACTGGACTGGACAGTGCACTCTACATGTGTATGTACACTTGTTACTTACTTTACTTCTATGTAACTCTAACTTGCTTTACATTTTTATGTGATTATTGCACAGCTTTAAAAGTGCTTTTCTTGTCTCCTCTACTCGTACAGAAAAAATCCGTCGTAAAATAGTGCACAACATTGTATTGTAGCACCATACCATACATACCAACCACATAGCTAACTAAGGTAATGTTACATATTTATTTTATAGTATGCACTGTATGCATAGCAAATGATAATGAGTCAAGTCATCATCACTATACTATAAGGTACTTATTTGTACTATATAAGTAGTTTATATAGTATAGTGAGGAATTTGCTTCACTAGACAACAGACACGTTCGACCCAAAGACATTTATTTAAGTTAATGTAATTAAATTACCCGTTAGCAAAAGAAAGGTAATATATTAGAAGTTTAAACTTTAAATGTTGTAATTAAATAAAGTTTTTGCCATTATTGTCTCCAATTTCATTGTTTACTTTGTACAATTATTAACAATTATAGTCAGACTACTCAGTACGTAGTAAATAAGTACCTTAGTTTGCATAATATGGCCATTTAGTACATAAGTATGGTAAATTCAAATGCTAAATGTCAACTATTGTAGGTTACTAATTGGCAAGGCAAGACAGACAAAGATCCTTTAACATTTAATAGAGTATCCCTTACACACTTAGATTAGAGTGCAGTGAATTGTAAAATTGTTAATGGGAAATGTGAATAGAAATGTTCTTCCGTAATCCAATACGTGTTCAGTTAAATTAAAGGGTAAGGTACATTTGTATCGTGATAGTTTCTGCATGAATGTACCTGTACTGTATTTATATATTTACTACTTACTGACGTGAAAAGACAAGAATGAGAATTTTTTTTAATTTCTGTATATACTTGAAATGTGTACGTGCCAAAGTCACAAAGTGTACAATAAAAGAGATGCAATTGGAAATGAATACCCGAATGAATTGAGGTAACCATTTAAATTACTTATCCAAACTTATCTCTTTGTGTATCGTTAGTGTTAGTCTGTTAGTACATAGTTCTCTTGCTATCTTTGAATCACGTAGTTGTCTTGTTTAGTGGACTGTAGTTATAATAATATAGATAGCTGGGAGCTATCCACAACTACTTAGGAGATTAAAATGTTTGTCTAGCCTAAACTCTAAACCAACGTAAAAACGCACGGTAGGCATAAAATTATACGTTTGCTAAGGAATTGATGAAGTTTTTACACACTATCGGGAGGATTTAATTGTAGTTATAGCTCTAACTTATAGGTTTGTCGACTTGGATGTAAGCTACCTGAAAACATTGACCGAGGGTAAATTGACAAACAAATAATTGTATTGGTACTTACATTACACGACTAATAGCCAGTAATGCGTAGCTTTCTATAGACATTCTGTAATTTATTTCGGCAATATATCCTCGACTCATGGTCACTACAGCTATAAAGGCAGACATAAAGGCATTTATTTAAATTCATTCCCTCATCTCAAGCACTAAGTATATATATTTACTAGCTTGAAGCGCACAACCTTTATATTAAAAGTACGTACTCACGATCAGATATCAAACAACTGCACACTTCCCATAAATTGATAGAGCTTTACAATACGTAAACATAATGGAACATGGACATTAATATTCTCTGTGTTCTGTTCTGTATAGTATCTTATTTGCTTAAGGATGTTATTTGTATTGTAGTTACGTGCGTAGGTACATTATATATTATAAATTTTCTAACGATGACGATAAGAGCACCCTGCTTGGTCTGACTAATCTAATGATGCGTCTCTCCTTGTCCTTATATTAATGTGCTATTAGAATACCTACATCGATGCTAGTTTACAATTACCTACCTAAAATAGCAAGATAATGAAAATTCTAAAGGGTCAATTAAGAACCATAATAGTAGAAAGGGTGCAGTGCGGATTCTTGCTGAAAATTGCTACGTGCGTATACAAGCGTAAAAACCTGAAGCATTAAGCCATATAGTAATGCTATAAGCTTTAAGCAAAAACAACTCCAAGAATTGAAATACGATACACAGACACAGACTATAGATAACAAGGATTAGTTTAGCACACTGGAATCCTTATCTGCCTGACCATCACTTTTACATACAAAAACAATGCGTAGGTAATTCTGATATAATCTAGATTTACAATATCCAATTTGTTTACTTTGGAATATAAATTATTGATAAGTGGTTTTCTGCTTTGGCTTGGCTCATTGTCAAATCACTAAAGTAGATTTCAAGAAAAGATTTACGCTCAATTATTTGCATTTGATTTGAGATCAGTTTCTTGATTGTGTGTAACGTTACATACATGCGGATGTTATTTTCGAGTTTGGTATGTATTACATAAGCTAAATATAATGTGTATTGGAAATACCTCGTATACTGCTAGACAACAATTATCAGCTCATTATTAATGAATTTTGAAAATATTTAATTGCACAAACAATCAAACTATTTAGTTGTCTGTAGTATTTTCACTGTGGAACAGCTTAACCCAGTGACATGCACAGTGAGCATACTAATTCATTTATTATTCCGCTGAGATATGAATGTAGTTATATAGTGTAATGTAATCTAACGCATGAAAAGCCAACATTAAAATATTTATTCTACACTAACCTAATGCTTTACAAAGCACTAAAAACTACAACTACGGCATATTAATAGTGGAGGTGTAATGTAATCGAGTTAACTTTAATATAAAGTTACAAACACTTACCCATATAAAATTTTATACACATCTTGATATGAAAGGTTTCTTATTTTATAGTACTGTTGATACATAATCATAACCACAAGTCATAATCACAAAACTTCTATTATTATAACATAACACAACATTTTACTATTAGAGTGAACTAAAGTTGTATTATCGTATCTTTGTTTCCTAACAGAAATGATCACCAGTTCATTTAGATATTAATGTACTGTTGTATTATGTACTAAGCCCGTTTCGAAAATGAAAACATTGTATCCTTATCAATGCTAACGGTGCTAATTAGTGAAACTGTTTTCTCTGGCATGGCAATTTGCAATAGTAGGAAAGAAATAATTGCAGAAATTAGTTGAGTTCAGTAAAGATATATTTAAGTGCTGTTTGTGACTGTGACTACATTAGAGTCAAGTCAAGTATCATTTAGCTAGAATCAAATTGGCAAGCCTTGTCATAAACCATTACCATTACGTACAGGGGTACTTTACTATAGGTAATATTGTATATATATACAATTAGGTACGTTAATCTTAGTGTGCTATACTATTTTATGTGCCTTGGATTGGATTGGAAGAATAAGGTAATTCACTTTCTCACAATTGAAATCTTGAATAAAATGTGATAAACACCGTTTCCCCATTTTCCCACGAATTACAGCATAACACACCATTTGCTTGTATTATACTGATATTATGGTGTTAGTATTGCGTTGAGCCATATATCAAGACTGAAGACAAGCTGGGTAAATATATATATATATATTAGTGTACCTACATAAGAAGATATGCTGTGATATATTACGTACAAATTCAAAGCAATGACAGTTAATTTCCCTGTTACTGATTACATAGCAGAAAGGTGATGTGTTAAGTTCGTTGTTTCGTTGTGGTTAAGTTGTGACTCTGATGAACTTATGAAACTGATAGTAAATATCAAAATTATTATCCTCACAGAATTACACAAAGAACATCATGTTTTGCACTTAATCATTCTGACCTAACTGTGTTTTTATAATAATAGTGCATTAGTATGGAAAACTGTTCATTCTCTCGTCTCGAGTTCTTTGCCTTCCTTTCCATTTCTTGGCTATTTACAACCATTCCCCAATGCTTTGGTTTTGGTATCGTTTTACCTTTACCATACCATATATAAAACAAGTACCTAAGTGTAAATACATAATACATAACATAACTATTGTTTTGTCACCTTTACTTAACAATGTACTTTACACAGCATTACAAATGACACTTATTATTCTACTTTTATTAACAATAACGGTAAATATGCGGGAAATATGATACAATGTGCTTAAATTACATGAATTATTGCTGTATTGCAATTGTAAAGTCTACTTATAGGCCATAGCCATAGCAGGACTGAGGATAGTAGCTATAAAATACAGTAAATATGATATCCCTAACTACTTATGTACATACGCATCGCACTACGGGTCCATTACAAATTACAATTCATAACTGAGTTCCGTGAGAAGTACAATCTATTTTAATGCGTACGTAACTGATTACTCCACAATAATTTCACTAAACTACCTATCTACTACCTTTTGCGTTCTTAATTACAAATTGTATCTACTTAAATAGAAGTGTAACCAAAGTTAACTATCTTAAAGGGGTGCATAAAATTATAATGCTATAATTAAATGCACTACACAGGTACGCATTAAAGTCTTAAAGTATCATTTCCATTGTTTATAACAGTCTTGGCTAATCAAAATCAAACTATTTACAACATACATAATATCACATTCTTTAGTTAATAATATTTACCTACATAAATTACAGCTAACAATGTGTACGTGTATAAATATAATGTAGTACTTGTTACAGTTTTCGCAAACTTGATAGTATTTATTGGCATTTGTTTCGAAATGTTATTACAAATTGATTTTGAGTTGCCCTAAATGTGAAATGAACCATATAACCAAATAAAGAGAATGAGAGTACTATTTAATTCGTTGAATTTACGAGTTCAGTTCATTCATAAATGAGGTTTGGATTGGTTTTGATGTTGTAATATTTGTGCACAGTCAACAATACCAGGTTACCAATTTAATCATTGTCTTTAGCATTCTCAGTACCTTACACATATGCTCGTAGTATAAATATTAGCAATACAAATAATATGTAAACATGATTAGAAAATATATCTTTTGCCATTTTGTTATATTTATTTAGCGTTGAATGCGCAATGAGTACCTAGTAGCTTAAAGCTACCTACTATTAGTATATTATTCTACTCCCAAGCTCCCAATTGCTACTTTTTCAAGGAAAAGTAAACATTTGCTTTTGGCACAATGTGATGTGTTATTTTCAATTCAAAATTCAAAGGTAGCTATTCACAATTCACACTATTACTAATATAAAAGATAATATGAAGAGAAAACATTTTCATAGTAATGCTTTGTGACACTTAATGAGTTTTGCGTGCTAAGATCGTGAAAGTAAACTGAAGTTTGTTCCTACCATACCAGAACAACAACTTATCATATCATTTCATATCGCATCATGCACACCACAAGCTCAAGAAAGAAGGGACAGTACGATGACAAGTGCAACTATTAAATGAACTAAAGTTGAAATAGTTCATATGTAAGGTAGGCAATGCAAGTTTTCAACAAAGACAGTTAGCGTTACTATTCACTCAACTAAATGAGCCAACAGCAACAGGGTGCAATTATCTTCCTGTCTGCTAACTGACTTGCTCGACAACAGAAACTCAACGTAAGCACAACGCAACGGCAACGGCTTTACTTTGCCTTACTAATCTTAGGTAAATAGGCAATTTAAAATTTAACAAACACAAGCTCAGGGATACTTGATTTCATTTGATGGCCGTTCCCATGTACTAAGGCTACTCGACTACTCGATTTAGTTGCTTTAATATTTTACATATTTTTCTTGTTAAATATTTATTTCATACCTCACTTGAGTGTTGAATGTTGACTATAATGAAACTAATTGTCAATATCTACCCTTTTTAGGTACCAGTGCATGTAATTACACGTGCATTTATGTATTCACTCCAGTAGAAATTGCATATTGCAGTTCAGTAACATAAAATTGTAGTTTTGCCAATTTTGTGGTGTACCAACCTGTATGGGAGATTATCTAGTTAAGTATTTTGTAGTTACCTGTGAATAGGTATGTATTTTTATGAAATTATATTGTGGGAAAAAATCATGCAGGACACGACCATCAAACGAATATCCGTTGCTGACCAGTTTAGAATGAAATGTACTTCCTATATGCTGAAATGCTAAAAAATATTCTTCCGTAGGTACTTTTAACGCTTGGTAAGCTATACTCTGGTTTCTTGCCCTACAGAATAACATATACAGCTTCACGCATGAAAGTAAGGCATATGCCATGCCAAGAATCATTAATATTCTACATAATAGTGATAAAAGTATATAAGAATGTGTTATACATATTTATGTGGGTATACAAAATATGGATGTATATCAGCCTCTTGTTTTATCATATCTCAGATCTGTCTGACTAGCTGACGTAACACCTGTCTCAAAAATCAAGAAGGAAAATGGACAAGACATTATTATTTACTATCGTGTTACACATAGTATCCTATAAGTTATAAACACACATTCTGCATTTGTGTCTCTATGCCTAATACTTGGACATTATGATTTAGAACTAGTACACAGTATATATTGTGCTGACCACTTACAATTACATATTCAATATTTGCCATGTAGTGCCATATACCTTAGATAAAATAATGTATGTACCTATGTAATATATGAATTTGTTTAATGTGTGTAGTGTGTATCTTAAGTAATGTATTATGATATAAGACACTTAGCAGACCAGAATACCTAAAGAACAGATACTATTAAACCAATTATGGTCAAAGCTCACCTCACATAAAATTACATGCTTAAGCAGTGTAGCTACGTTATGGATTCATAATAGTCAAAGTGGAAAAAACTGCCTGTCAAGTTGAATCTATATAATATATCATAAGATTATATTACATGCGTATTATAGACATTATCTCAATATCTGAATAGAATAGTGGATTATTATACGTAGTTAATGAAGTAGAATGCCTTAATGTATGTAAAAGATTAGCATACAAATAAGTTTTACGTATTTGCAAGTTGCTAGCCTTAGCTATTCAAAGAAATTACTGCAAGTTTCAAGTTGGGTTTCTTCAGTATTCAAATTCAAATTGCTCTACCCAGAAACGTAAGCACGTAACTAAACTACTACCTATTCATACTTCATAATATTTGTCAGGTAATACTTATTTATGCAGATTACAATCGAATTACTCCAGATTGATTTGATTGAGAAATGGCCATGCAAATTTTTGGCAATAAACTATTTTCCTGCCATTCACTATCAAATATCAACTATAGACAACCAACAAGAGAGCTTCTTTTTGCAAAGGCAGTTGAATGAAATTGGTTTTTTTATTTGTTGGTTGAGTTTATGTAACAAAAATTGTTCTACTAAAGAAAGAAAAATCCACACATTATGCGTAGATTATGGGCTAACCTGATGACTTATTTTCAAAAGGGATTTAATGCAAAAAACACCTAATAAGGAGTGAGTATAATGCACTAAAATAAAATTTACGAAGTGTGTTACGCTTACGGTTACAATATAATCTTAACTTTTTACAACTATCATTATTACTAACAGTGTACATGGAAGGGACGCTTACGTAGGAGAAAGAGTTTTAGCTAAAATATAATGCTCCGATGATTACAATACCATAAAATGTTAAATAAGGTAATGGTTAATGTGTGTTTATAAAACAAATTATGTATTGTATTACTATACTTATATTATATCCCTAGACGAACTCCCAAGCAGGTATTTGTATACAAATGCGAATACCTACACTTACGTTACGTTAGTCGATAATTGTTTCTGTACTTAATTTTGTGCTAATGTAAACATTAACTATTTACAATGCTCATTACATTATTTTATTAGCTGAAACACAAACTGACACATGTTCAATGCATATTATAACTAGTCGAGTTACACAAATACTGTAATGTAAGCGACTAACTCATAAACGGTAATAGGACATTAACCAAATAAGGAAATCTGTTAACTGCCCTGGCCTGGCCTGCACTACGAAACGAACGAACAATTCTTCAATGCATGTATAAATTACTATATCGATTTATCCTTTTAAGTAACTAAATCACTTTCTCGTTTTGCTCATCATTATTATCGTCAACAGACTAATTTCCCATTACTATTTTCTAATTTATTGCAAACCTAGAATTAACTACCTGGTTTGGGCAGGTGTAGCTAATATTAAGTAAATACTCATACATAATATACAAAAAAATATTTAGGTATGTAATCATAATCAAATTGCAAAAAATAATTGTCTGGGACGAATTGTTGTTGTTATGTTGTTGTTGGTTATCCCAAATGTTGTGTCTATTAAATTAATAATAGGAGATGTATCATATCTGGCAATACAATACAATGACTTTATTTTCTCTGCCAAGATCAGCGCTTTTGTAGAAGCTTTTGGAGTCTTTTGAAAAGCAAACAACCTTGTTCTGTTCTGTGAGGTAACAATTACTTCTGCTATACGACTTGTATTACAGCGAAATCATGACTACCTAATTGAATGCTATTTTATGTATTTGAGATGACTGGTTGGTTTTCTGCAATAAAGTTACGTACATAGTACATACGCAAAGTAAAGTACAGTGTAGTGCATGACTGTAAATTATGTTTCTTATGCTAAGGTTATTAAAAATATAATTCTGTGCGTGAGCCGTCTAATTCTAATCTTCGAGACGAGAAATGAGTTTTTATCTTATTTTGCTATGCTATACGTACGTTAACATGTGTATGAGTAATGTGAGTCAATTAACAGGAATTTATATAACGAAGTTATTAGCTCTGATGTGGATGTGATGTGATGTAAGCTGATGAACTTTTTCTGTAGGTATACCAGCTATTTAATTTGGTATTTCCCTAATAATTTCAGATTTAAATGGGTTCTAATGATATAATATAGTTGCTTATATAGACATAATATATATTATTGACTATCTAATTTCGTCAAGGCAAAATCACTTTAAGTATCAAGATCATCCATCCCTTTTCTTATTACAAAAATCAATATTGTTGTTAATTTTACAATAAGTAATGATACAGACAGGAGCTATACTACTGTGCTGTGAAACATACTATAGCAATCGGAGTACAATTGCTTTTCTATAAGAGACTTATGCAAATTAGGTACCTAAAACTCTCGCTTGAAATCAGATAACTACTACATTCATTAATATACGTAGCAGAAAAGCTGCTATTGTAAAGTATGTTGAAGAAATTGTATATGAAAAATTAATATAACAATATTGCTTCTGCAATTGAAGTATCATTTTATGTATTTATTTGTATTAGGAATGGAGAAAGGGTGTAGCACATAGGACTATGAGTACGCAGATTTAACACTAAGTGATCTGGGCGTTTTCGTCACTGATTGACAAAGTACGCATTCAAATCTACATTTTGTCTAACTACTGACGGATACGAAAAAGAATCGTTTTTATGATTATCTCTTCTTACATAGTAATTAACTATGAAAATTGTACTATATAAATTGTACGAAGTGCCTAATTTCATGCGTACGTGTACCAAATATTTAAATTAGTTCCCGTGATCCACATACTACACGTATCACAAAAAAAGTATTGAATATGTATAATGCATACTTATGATCAGGTATTGTATATATTTAATGGTACATAATTTCGTATGGATAAATTACGTATTTAAAAGTTTGATATAATAATTCAGTTTTTAATTCTTTCTTGTATTCAATAATACAGATCCATCCCGTTTTTTGCGTATAACATTCGAGTACTGCTGTTACAAATATTTTATCAACAGCTATTTTATGAAAAGCATATTCCTATTAATCACAATCGAAGAAAACCCGAAATTTAGTACATCGTAAAACTAATATGATATGGACTTAGTACTTCTAGTAATATACCAGCTTTGCTACATTAATGTATGTGTGTAATGTGTACTTAGGTATATATTTCTCAGATCTTAATGAAAACATTCAAAGAATTGATTTTCAACTGGTACTCCAAAAAAGGAATAAAGTTGAAATGTGTGAGGTGAGTCGTATTCATAAATTGATAGATGAACAGATTGTGTTACAATTTTTTATTCATCTCACTGAACTGCCTGAACTGACTCTTTCTCAGTGCTCTCCATTGCTCAACTATTCTTTATCCACGTGCACCAAGGAATTTTTATCAACAATACTAACTGCCTGCTTTACAAGAATACGAGTTCGCAGTACGAGTATTATTATCATTATCATTATAACATAGCACATTCTCTATATGGGCCAGATAACCATGAATTTAGTGAAGCTCTTGTGATTGCTTATGTAGCATGTATATCTCGGTACAGGTAGTATTATATGAAGTGTTGGCCTTATCGTTAGCGTAGCGCCAGTTTTTTCTGTTAGTTAAACTAAGATTCAAGATGTTGACTACCTACACACGACGAGATATATCTGTATTACTTGTACTTTGTATTGTACTACTGATATACATAACATAATTTTATTGAAGTCAAGAGCCGATGTTGTTGCTAGAGAAGTCCATTCTTAGAATAGAATGTTAGGTACCTACTGAGCAAAAATCTCACACCTTATTGTTCTTACTTCTATTCCTGATTCCAATTCCTAAGGTATCATTCTTTATTCAGTAGATCGTAATTAGTAATTCTCGTAAGGAAATGAAAAATGTATGTGAATGCAATATGGCCAAGAAGTTTACTACATTACCAAAATATCGGTATTAATAATCTATAGCTAATAGTTTATAAATATATCTATTAATACTGTGCAATTAATGGTTGACTGGGGCTTAATAGACGAAATCTTCTTGAAAAAAAGGATATTTTCAAAATTCACAGTAATCTACCTGCAGAAAAACCATAAAACCTTCTGTCTAAAAATTAAGACCAATTAGTAGTTTAGATAGTTTAGAAACCAACGCTACCATTTAGTTGTATTATTTTATGCTGCAATTGCATCTTTGATCTTTGTCCTGCCCACACAAAGCTAGGTAATTGTAAGTTTACTATAAAGCAAGTGATACATACAATGCATAAAAGTAAGGAAGAGTATGCACCAGTATTCTATTGTACTATGCACTGTATTGAAGTGAATAAAATTTCATTTTAGGATCTTTGAATCTACAATTCTTTAAAACTTCCTTTTATGTCTCTGCCACTAGCAATACCTGATTGTGAGTGAATTTGAATACTGAATAAATGCTAACTAGTAAACAGGAAAGCATCAAAAAATAAAAGATTCTATTGTATTCTATGCATTGTGTACATTGCTTTTTAAGGGCTACCTTTTTGATCTCGTTCAAGTATCACTTTCATTCTGCAGTTGTCATCTATTGCTATAGTCATGCTCAATTTTTATTTCATTTCATTCAACAATTTAACAAGTCATGGACTAAAACCAATACATATCCTAAAACTTTTGATATCTAGGCAAGGCACTCGAGGAAATCCTTTATTAGGTACATACATAATAACAAATTGCAAGCGCCTGTACATTCATAATAGTATGCATTTCTACTGAAAATTTATAAGACATACATAAATATGTATGTACAACACTCATTACACAGGTAAATCTTTCAACCGCACCCAAAAGAAGAGTTTGTCTTAAGGATATAGTTATAACACATGGATACGTATATCATTAAAGTACAAATGCACAAAGCCGGATAATCAATCAGCTCAGCACATAGAGAATTTTATAGACAGTGTGATTATTATGTAGTATTATAACTATTACGGTGTGCATTGTTTCATCGTGAATGCCTAATGGCCAGGCAAGGGTGAGAAGTTGGGATGAATTGTTTATGAAGTCGCCTTGCTACCTTCTTCTATGTATCAGTGCTTGCATATTATATACATTCATTTCCTCTTAGCAGTAACTATAATATAGTACAATTCGCACAGGTATGTAATAAGCATAAGCATACTTGTTATTAAATAGTAAAGGGACAGGAACGGTTATATCAATACGCATATTGTGTATGTATTTGATAATACATAATAATGGACAATGTATTGTTTACTGACGTGATACTGTAGTTTGACTGGCATGGCATGGCCTGCCCTGGCCTGGCTTAACTCAACACAATTCTACTGCACTGGTTTAGTATTTATATGTTACAGTTAGTATGAATGAATGAACTATCTCATTTTCCCAAGTAGCATATATACATTCAAGAGTCAACTATTCATGTAAGTAATAAAACGGGAATTTTTCACTTTATATTCTTTAGCACTAAACCTGCAATACATAAATCTGCTTTAGACATTGCACGTGATACCATTAAATATAAATTATTTACAAAATTAGAATTTCAATTGTGTTTATTACGTGCTACACTTAATTCAAGTGGATTATAGAGTATAATTTATACGTTACGTATGCCTTGACATAGTAACAATAAAACTGTTTTATTGTACTATTAGTAGAGGAATATGATAATTTGCAATTTAATAGTTCATGTTACATAACAGTTATTATTAAATACTGCAGGTTTATAATATGTAGATATAAGAATGCAGATACACGTTTGGGTCCCTTTAACATAAGAAAAGAATATTGGAAATCGTACTTATGTCCAATGGACATCCAAATCTAATCATATGCCAACAATCATGGTATTTCACTAACAACTAAACCAGAAAGCGTTATTTGTCTCAAGGGAAATACAAGAAAACTGATTTGAATAATTCATTGAGCAGTTGAGTATAAAATATACAAAGAAATGTAATATTTATATGATGATGCTCCATGTAAATAGTAGATGTTATAATACCGTATCAGGAATTGAATTGAGTTATAGAATAACATTAGATTACAAGCCATGTATTAAATACGTACTTATTTGCATTACGTGAGAGACAAGTGAAATGAAGCGTTTGTTTATTTGAATATAAAGAAGTCTGTATTTTGTGCTGATAAATGTTAAAGAGGAGCTGATGCTGATGCTCAAACTGAAATGAAACTCACATCGCATCAGAAGAATAAACGGGACATTGTCTTAAGCAAAGCTAAAGGTGAGGACAGGACAAGGGCCACACCATATCAAGACAAGTTTTCCTCGTTTAAAGTACTACTGTTCAAGGACGAGATCCTTCGGGAAGTTAAGTTAAGTTAGTTGGTTCAAGTCAAGCGAAGCTTGCAGCAGCAGAGTAATTAGACACCACAAACAACACAACAGTTGGCTTTGGCTCTCCTATCTCTCATTCTATCTACGTATGAATATTTAAAACTGATTCAATTCACACTTGCTTTTTGCCTCACTCCCTAACTGTTGTGAGCTGTGACTGTGACTATGATTTGGATTTGAGCGTGGCTTGGCTTGGCTTGGCTCGCCTTTTATTCCTACACACTACATTACACACAATATAGCAGTTTATTACTTGCAAAGTCATACTCATTATTATGGCAGAAGACTAATCAATGATTTTTTTATTCGGAAAATTTCATTGCTTCAACATTATTACGATGAATATTGTACTTTAGCTAGGTGTACATAGTTTTTATCTGCTATTGTATTGTTGTAAAGTATTGTTATTGTTACAAGTTAAGGATGCATTGTAATAAGTATACGGGAAATACAGAAACCCAAACTAGTCGTTTATCAACTTCAAATGTCTACTGTACTTGTACTGTCTATGTCTATGTCTACATAAGGCCAGACCAGACTTCTTTCAAATTTTCCTTTATTAAAGAATTAGGATTTTGTATTGTGGTTTCGTTATCTTGTACATATTGTGCTGTGTAGGTAAGTAAAGTAAGTAAATGTAAAATAGTTGGAAGTTGGAAACTGTAAGTAAAGTAAGGATGCGCCAAAGTATGTATTCGTTTACATTGTGTTATAAATCTCAGGTAAGAGGATGAGATGATTATAAAAAGTTGTGAAGGCCTTTACAGTTCATAGCCTGAGTAGCAGGTATAATAATTAGCTAATAGGTGGTCTTTCCGTGTTGAAACATGCATAGCTCATGGTAAGGAAGGGCTTAATAGAATTAAATCATTTGAAGTCTGTTAGATTACATTACATTACTTTACATTGTGTTCCCTTCCATTGCATTGCTATGTGGTTTGGCTGGGCTGTGATTAATTATAACAGAATTAAATTAAAGAGCCTCTCTATGGTAAGTACATAATATGCAGAATTATCATTACCTTTTTTCAATGTTTCGTAATACAAATTGTTTCTTTTCGTGAATAACTTGCACATCAAATGTACAGTTGATTGAAATCGTTGTGGCCTGGCCTGGCCTAGGATAGCATGGCATGCACATTATTATATAATAGTTTACAATAGTACTACTTACTTAGCTTACGGGAAACCGTATACGATTTCATGCGATTGAAGATTGAATGAATAGTTGTACTGTACTTTACCTAATGTATTACAATAATCTTATTATGGAAGAAATTCTACATGTTTTATGCCTACCCTGCTCTGGTATGCTGTGCAGAAATTCAAATGTAAGAAAATACAATGGAGATGAAATGTCATCGAATAAAAATGAAATTCTTGCTTTTTTCCCCAGTATTAAATTATTTTGCGATTCCATACCACAACGTAAAGGGAAGGAATGGAAAAAATTAACACTGTATTGTATTCAGTCTAGATTGATTAGGAATTTTAAAAAATAGCAACAAGAGGAGACAAGTTGAGATTTACTACTAATATTAAGAGAATCGCATTGTCAAGAAGACGAAGGCAGAGGATAGACTCTGAAAATGATGGCTTTGGCTCTACTCGGCTGTACCCGTTGTTGCTGATCTGATAAAAAGTGGAATTTCATGCTTGCTAATATTTTTTCTTGAAAACTAAATGCTTTATTTCATTGCCAGTAGCTACAGAAGAGACGAAGCTGACCGTACGACCGCACGAACTGACTGAGTGGCTGGAAAGTCAAAGAAGAAGTTTAGCTAGGCACAAATCAGGCAAGTTACCGTAGCTGTAGTACATATCTACATATACCTAAATGCACATAGAAAGCATTTCTAGTTATCTATTTAGTTATATATTACAGATAGGTAGATGATAAGAGAGCAAGGCGATAGAATAAAGGTATACTATGTATATAGGTATGCAATATTATTGCGGTGTGCCACAGACATCACTTCTCCGTTCATCTGAATTGCAGTCCTCACAACTACAACACAATATTAAACTCAACATCTCGAAAACTGAACTGAACTGATAGTGAGTGAGTGAGACTGGATTGGATTGAACTGAAGATGAGATGAGGGTGAGACTGACTTATATGCATATTGTAGTAATAGTATAACAGAAAAGAAGTGTCCAAGCCCAACCAAACCGGCCGTCGGCCGTTCTTCTTCTTTTCTTCTATGTTTAATATAATATTACGCATACTAACTAAATATCTGTATGTAAGCTGATGTGATAGGATATTGTTTAGAAAAGTACATTATTTTCAGATCTTACTTTTTCTTTCGTATCTCTCCTCTCTTTATTTTACAGCTTCTTAGATAATAGCTTTTCTCAAAAACGGCATTTCTTTTTTCAGTATAGGCAGAGATATTTCAAATCTTACTAACACATACAGTATTAAGCCCACTAAACTTAGTTATACAGTGTTTATACACGTACCTATGATTATAATGATTACTTATGGTATGGTATGCTTGTACTATATATTGCCATCAATGTTGTAAATCTCGTTTACGTATTCCTTGCCATATTCTACTACTTACCAGATTGATACTGGCGTAAGATATGCTCTAACACCAACTTCAACATCCAAGGAAGGATACGCCAAACTGTAATCCATGTAACAACTAGCAGTAATAAATAACTATATTATTTGTACTTTTCAACTTAAATTATAGCTCTCACAAGTTACAGTAGTGTCAACAAAGACTGAAGACGTAACAAGGCAAGATATTTTTTCATTTTCGAACAAATTCCTTCGAAAATGTAACGCAAAGCCTGTTAGCAACGTCAATTTACTAAAACTGAATTGATTGCCTTTTGTTTTGGTCAGAAGAGATTTGCTTGCAATTACTAATGGGATTTTACTGTTACGAAGTTACAATTTTATAATGGTAAGTAAAATCAATCTGATTTTTCAACAGGTACAGCCAGGTAACTTAATTTTGTTAAGTATAGTGTAAACAAAACTATTTTCTAAAGTGCAATACTGAAAGTACAGGAATGCTAAGTACAACGTACAAGTAATCTACATTTCATTCAAAGTTTTTATGGGTTTGTCTTCTAACGTTGTTTTCTTTCTCATTTCGTCATTGAAGCCAATCAAATGAACCAACAACCAAGTAATCACTAAACGTCAATCAATACAAGTACTTATACATACAAATTTGGGATAACTCAACAACAGACAATGGATTGCTACTGCTACCTGATCAGAACTAACTGTACTCATTTATTTCATTCTTTAGTTTTCTGCATTATATATGTACAGTACTCGGATGTATGTATATGGAAGTACAAATATGTAGTATGAATGAATTTATATCGGAATTGGAATGTAAAGTGGTAAAAGTAGACTTACATACTTACATTTGCATTGCACTGACCATTATGATACCTATAGAGATCTCAAGCATGAAAATCGGCTATTGTGTTTTTCTATCCATCATTTTTTGGTGGTCTGATCTGGTCAGGTCTACCCAGTCTCTATTATAGAAACGTAACGATTGAATAACTCCAATAATGAGAGTGAGTGGTCTGATCTCCTGTTTGTTTGGTCTATAGGCAATTGTTAGTAAGTAAATCTCACCTGCCCGCAAATGAAATCAATCTAACTCTGTATTACGTGGCTAATACAGGAAGTAAATTCCTACAAATACAGATAGTGCAAATACAATACTCTCGAAAGTATACAGTACACATATACATTACATAAATAGTTGTTTTGTGATTAAGATTCTAAGGCTTGGTCTTCTAAGTAGGAAATAGACATATCCATATTGACTTTTTAAAAGTAAATAGTCGTATTCTTACTTGCAATTAGATTATTCAATGAAGTTTGACTTTTAAGTGTGTAACTGCAATGCAACTGTACCTACTGTTGTGGTTAGGTTAGAGTGTAGCTGTAGCTGAAAGTAATACAGATGCAAATACTGTTGTAATTAGACAATACACATTTACATTGTCTATTTTTGCACATCGTGCTTTCCTCTGTCTGTCCATCAATTGCCTTTGAATGATATCTTTGTTGATTTTCTGCTGAATCATTGGACTCACAATCAGTTCAGGTTAGTCTTCCTAGTAAAAGTAGAGACATCAGATCACTTCGCATCAGGAAAGTTTTTCAGTATTCACACGAGTCCCCATATAGAGTGTCGTTTAAAAGGAATGTATGCTTTAACCAGCATGAAACCAATTGATGGTGACAAAAACTTAACTAAGATTCACAATGAGTTACCTCTATGTTACATTATACTGTAATTTATGTATAGGAAGATAACAACCAAGTAAAAAAGGCAAGTGAATTCAGTTTAGCATAAATCACACCACGCATTGATATACTATAAGAAGGTTGCAGAAAAACTTACGATACCTAAATGCAAAAATTCAAAAAGGGCACTATGTGGTACATTAATACAAAAGCATAGCAGAAATGTATGAATGCTTTTTATTTCATCTGCTGCTGTATGTGCTAGATAGATTCTTAAGTTCTTGTTAGCTCGTCTTGGCAATTTTTAATGAACACATAAATGAAAGTGTCAATATCCTGAAATGTGCATCCTATGCCCTAACTTTTGATTTTTCTAGTCTTTGCACACACACAAACACTCATCTTTCAGCCTAGATATAATATTTTTCATAGTTGATAGTGTGAGACACAAAGATAAGTAGGTGTGAAAAATGCAGATTTCTTTGATGCATCCATTAGAGTTTTGAGTTGCGGTCAACTTATGTTGGTCGTTGCGTGCAAACTCTTCTTTTGCTAATCTCTAAGTGGAAAAACATAATATCAGATTCACTTTTTTATTAAGAGCAAAGACAGATGATATCACGGAAGATTTATGTGATATTAAAGATGCAAACTAAAAAGTTAAGTCAGGTTAACATGCATTTAGTAGGTAGATAAGTTGTAAGTACAGTAGTATAAGGTATTAAGTAGGTACCTATAGAATTCTAGAACTGAAGTTAAAGAGTAGGATTCCAAGAACCTGAATGTACTGTAGTATATACTGTATCTGACTTTTGAGCGACTGGATTGAATTAAACTTCATAAATCTAACCACAGTAAATAACAAACCAATTGGATTGGATTGGTACTGCATGTAGTAACGACTTTTGTACAAGTTTTAAGTGTTAACAATATGGATATGGTTCTTGTCATTTAAAATGTCATTACTATTACATTCCTCTTTTAGGCTAGGTTAATCCAAGCTAAATCAGGTTGCATACAATCCGTGACCAAAAGCGAAAGTCATTCAAGTCGAGTGGGTTTGAACCTTCGATGTGATCTGATGTGATGTGACTTTTTCACAGTGACATCCAACTTTGCTTTGGAATGTATGTTCTTTTACATAGTAGATAATATGTAGATGTGATGATTTTACTCATGCCTTAAAGAAATGCACGGTTAACCCTTTTAGGTTTACAGGACATTTGACTAGGTATGCAGTAGGCAGGTAGGAAAATCATTTGGTTACAGGAGTCAAGAATTTCAATTGATATTGCAACACATTTAACACTCTCGTTAAATTGATGAGTTCCTACATAGTTATGCTTATTAACTACGCCAAACCTTATTCAAATTCTAACATCACTATGACATAATAACTATACAGTACTGTACAGATTACAGATGCAACCGCCTTCCTTTTACTGCATATTCAGCAACAATGATAATAATATAACAGTACTCTTACCAAAACTGTTTAAGGCACCTTCTATAGTGTGTTATGTGCATATTTGCCTCTTGACGACCTTTTTATATGTAAATTAGTTACAGATATTCTTTCGACACTCTGACATGTAAATTTTTATTTAACGAATCTGATTGTCAATTACCATACTTATACTACTAGTACAAATATACCTACTAATTGTTATAACAGTAAAGTAGAATCATATAAAATTATTTTTTGAAACGACAGAATAAAGTCCAACCCAGTTCAGTTCATTAGTGCAATTTAAAATACAATCCATCTAAAGTCACTTACATTATTATGGAATCTAAATTACAAATTCTGCAAAGGATATCCATAGATTGTAGCCTTCCCTACGTAAAATTAGAAGAATGAGTTTTATATAGATTGGAATGTGGAATTGCACTACTTACCTACACTATACGATAACTAAAAGCATTCAAAGCAAATTGAACCTCAACCAAAGAACTAGCATAACAAAGGCATGAAATTTTCCTTTTTTTAATCTCGTTCTTCCATTACGCACAATTCCATTAGAATTTAGGCTACACAGATACGATCCACATGCTTTATGCCAGTTAGGTTTACATTGTCGTGCCGAGATAGACCGTGTGTCAAAAAGAAATTAAATGCATGAAATTAGACAAACTACAAATTAATAGGGTGTACCATGTGAATCTAAGAAAATTCCCATGACTTTCTCATACATGATACATCAGAATAGAATACATAGAACCTTTTGTGTGTTCTTAGCTAAATCTCTTACTAATCCCATTATTAAAATGGGTATAATTATAAAAACAATTACTACCTGCCTGTACTTTATTCTATAGTAAGTAACTAAGAATCCTAAAGTCCATTTAAAATCTTTTGAATTTGTCCGTTTTCACTTTTCCATTTAGAATTAGGTTTCTTCTCACCTAAGTAAGCTAAATAATCCCATTCAAGAGTCAACATTCAAAGAGTGCGTGGG
This sequence comes from Tomocerus mixtus, assembly GCA_034694165.1. Taxonomy (NCBI): domain Eukaryota; kingdom Metazoa; phylum Arthropoda; class Collembola; order Entomobryomorpha; family Tomoceridae; genus Tomocerus; species Tomocerus mixtus. The sequence continues at coordinate 27,065 of JAQFYC010000456.1, forward strand.
TTTATTACAATGAGACTAAATAAATCATATTAATAGCAGATTTTACAGACACCTATGCCTATTATGTACCAATTGTAAGTGTAATATTCATTAGTACTTAAATCTGCTCTGACTGCGTTTGTGACACCCATGAATAACTTTGCAGTAGAGTGCTAACTATCTCGCAATTGCATTCACTTACATTTTACTCCTACGCTATTACACACTCCTGCCCAACATTCAACAACCACATCTAAATCCTAATCTTAATCCAACATATCGTGTCATCAATCTCAAAATCAGTGAACCAATACACACCTGTCAGTGCCTTGTCTAAGAAACAATAAGAAATTGTGCTGACGTTTAAAATAGTGCAATATTCCCTTTTCCTATCATCCATTGTAACTTTTGGCAGAAATAAGACACCGCATCTCAGCAGTTTATAGAACATGCAATTAAGTATAGCACTAAAGATAAGGTTTACCTATATTCGTTTTGTCTAGGATTTACTAGGCCAATGAACACAGTACAGTCGTACAGTGTTCTAGTACTGCCATATTGTTTAGAAATTACACATGGTAGCTCAAGACAAGACATTTGAAATTAATTAGAAGATATAGAATGACATGCAAATTAAAGTGAGAACTTTTAATTGAATCTAAAACGCCTAAATGACTTCACCAATGCAAATGCAATGAGAAAGCAATTATCACTATACAAAGGAAACACGTCAATTTATTAGAGCCGATTAACATATCAAGAATATTGCCTTGCTATTGATTTCGTGTTCAGTTGAAGTTGAAACGATTGAATTGTCACAGTGCAGGTGCAATAGCAATCTGCATCATGTAGTAAAGTGAAAGGTATGAGTACCTAGCATTTATATCTATCGATAGGGAAACAAAGTTTATTACGTGCTACGTAAGTATTGAAGTATTACACGAATCATCCCCATGTCCACTCACTCTAATGGAAAGTAATGACTTGTAGTTTGTAAATCTTTAATTTATAATTCCTAATGAGATTTCATCAATATTATTAGCAAAGCATTTATTATTATTTTGGGTGAGGAGCTCGATCTACCTCAACGAAAGCAACTTCTACTTCTTGAGCTTCTCAATCTCATAGTTATAATTAAAAATTTATGTTTAATTGCCAAGTATTATATAGGACAGCTAATCTTAAGTATTATTACTTACATACTTATATACCTAGGTATCAAGTTATACATTAGTACAAAGACAAACTAAAATTACACTATTGCAATTAAATCCAATTTTATTCTTATAATCTTTAGTCCGCAACAATCAGAAACATTATAGGAAGGTACATAGGAAGGAGTTCTGCATTGCACATTAGGATAACAAAACCTACTTTTACATTTTGTGGTGTGGTTTATAAATACATAAATATTGTATTGTTACTTTATCTACGTACTTAAGGATAAGCCGTGATGCTTAATATTTACATTACATGGCTACTGTAGAATTCTTTCAGTTTTTCTTTTCGAGACAGTCAACTGTGTTACTAATGTCTAATTCTAAGGATATAATGTACGTATCTTACTACCTAGCTCTAGTTATAATGTTTTATGATGCCAATCTGGAAATGTGTAACTGCTTATGCATAGCATTGCACTATAAGAACCCATTCATCATCATAATAACCCAAACTGAATACAATACTGTACAACTATGTTAGTATAATATGTATCTAGTTAGTTAGGTATACTATATACTAGAGTTGTTTATTCTTGTAGTGCTTCTGCCTGCTACTATGTTATTAGAATTAGATCTTTTCACTGTCTGCGTTTCCGGTCCAAATATTTTGGCAGACTCTTCTCTGCAATTTTCCTAAACTAAACTAAACTACTGCACGTGAGGCATTTATCTTAACTAAGCATAATGTACCTACCTAAGTAAGAATGAGTTATGGTAACCTCCGCCTCGCTTTGTTTTAAAATTCACATTACCTACTACTACTAGAAGATAGTGTGTAGAGTACTTAACAGGCACATTTATACATCAAAGACAATTATAGTTAACAGATATGGTTTCTAAAAAATTTCTTTAGTTAAGGTAGGCAAGAAGCGTGTCCGTCTATCTGCATTAGTATCGTTTGCTATGATTCCTATTTTTCTTTTGTTGTGGTCCTGGTCCCCATCACATCATATCGAAGTAATTTGTTTCCTTTTAGCTTAAGACATTAGAGCTCGTGTATTAAGATTAACAGTTTAAATACCTCACCAGGACAGGATACGTTACGTTCTCTCGGTCCTCCCTTTAAATCTTTATAATGGTCCATCACACTACTATTATATTTACTAAGGAAGGAATTATAGACCAGCTGTGTTCATATTGCTAATGTTAATTGAATATACTGGTATGGTGTAAACGTAAAGTTCTTAAAGGAGATAACACGGGAGTATTATGTTTCACTCAAACGTAAACCCATGGAAATAATCTCTGACAGGATCATAAAATGTAGTACTATCGTAAATACTATGCACATATATGCTTATCTTAATCATAGTAGGTAAATGATTATGATTCGAGTAAACTGGCACGCCAAACCATGAAAAACTGAACTGTTGCTACGGTTGAGAAATTACGTCTTATTTTAGTAGGCAAAGTAACTTAAGTACCTATATGTGCTATACGGATACTTCTCTTGTCTTGTTTTGTGGTTCCCTTTGACAGAAATTATAGAGTTGAAATTTGGGACCTACTACGTAGCAGATGAAATGCATCATCAAACTATACATCAACTTAACCACTTTGAGTGAAGATGTTGAGAGTTTGAGATTTGAGATGTTGGCAATGCCTATCTTTACATAATTCAATCCAGAATTTTTCCTTGAATGCTGAATTACAAATACCTTTAGGTACATTAATGTACATACGATCATTTCTATTGTAAAATACCAACCTATATTTCTAGGTACATACCGTCATCGTACGATGTACCAAGAATGAATGTAATTTATTTTTTATTATGTTGTCTAGCCTAGCCTGGCCTGGCCTGGTCTGGCCTGACAACAATAAATACTGCCTTGATAAGCTTTTAGCAAGTGACAAGTTCCATAGAGGTAACTATAGATGTGTATGTATAATGCTAGAATATACCTGAAACCTATAATAATGTATGGTACAGGCTAATAATAAGTGTGAAGTGATTATGTGATGTTGGATGTGAGAGAGTAAAAAATTAGCCGTCTTTTCATTTCATTTTTGTTGGCATATAGCACAATAACTAGGAGACATAGACAGAAGCGTGAAATTGTGACAGACTTGTTCGTCTCAAGTTATGGTTGACATTTTCAGGTAAGAGTGATGTGATTGCTGCGATTGCTTTTGCTATACCTATACAGACTGTAGTTATAAAGTCAAGTAAACTCACTGGACGAGAATTCATGCTTGAATTGAATTTTAAGTGCAGATGTCCGTGAACACTGAACTGAACAGTGATGTGACTGTGATGTGAAGGAAGCGCTCACTCACTCACATCATTATAGCTATTACAACATCAGAATTATCATAATTTAGTTGAGGAGCTATAGCTATATGATAAAATTGTCTACAGGTACTTAATTTTATGAAGATGCTTATATTATTAAGGATGCTTCGCTTAAATGTTAAAAGTGAGTTGTACCTTGTAGCTAGCATGTATTGTCAACTTCATAAACTACTAATGTATACCTCGTTATCCTTATCATTAGTATAATACATTGATATTATGTGCACACAACATATACTAGTACCTACAAAATTGTACTACTTAGCCATAATATCAGTTGTGACTTATATTGTAAACAGATAGGTAAGTCCAGTCCACTAGCCACAAGCTCTTTCGCTAAAAAATATTTTAATTTAATAATGAATCGCAACGTTATACGTAATCGTGCTGACTTACTATTTTGTTCACCATGTAAAAAACTGATAATCCTTCTTACGTCAGTAGTAAATACATAAACGCAATTTTATTCTTCCTGCTACTATCTGTGAATGTAATGTATGAAAGACTATGACTTCATAGACGAGCCCAAATCCAATACAGCAATAAGTATGAACATTTGTAATCTAAAGATACAGCACTACATAAACATTAGGAAAATATTAAATGAGGAAAAGAACAGTGTTTTGAGATTTAGCCAAGCCCGTTGCAAATATCCAATGAATCAGGGGATCGTGATCCTAATAGGATAACATCCTCGCTCACCTGACCAAAACTTCTTTTTTACATCACATCGCATCAGCTTAAAAGTTAAAGAAAATACTCAGATTTTATAGAGTAGCTAGTTTACAAAGAATACGAAGAAATGAACTTACTTAGCAGTAATTTTGTCTATTCGCTAAACTAACAACGTAACACACTGCAAAGCTTAGGCTTAGCTGAATTCTTATTTCTCTTCCTTTCGGTTTTCTTGCAAATATCTCTACTTACAGCTGTGTTTTTCTTTGTGTGGGGGATTAAATACTTATACTTATACAATATATTACATCTTGCCTTATTCTATTACAGCACTTACATTTCAGTTAAGCTTACCCTTAGGAAGCACCAACACAAACATCTTGTAATATCGTAAATAACCTATAGTACTACAGGCTCCCTGGGAGACATAACATAAGTATATAACAATAGTAACTGTACAACATAAGAATCCTTTCAATTAAGTCAGCCAACTTGGTTGGGCAATTCAGCTTAAAAATATTTAGGCTCAAAATTGCTTTTCTCCATATGAATAATCGATACATTCCTTAATTTGCTCAATGAACAATGTGTGATAAGCATATTACTAATGATGAGATTATCCCAAATGGTAAGTATTTACATCCTACTTATGTGTGGTATACAAGATCAGTCTTTAACTGATTAGGAATTATAGTTATTACTAAATATGTACAGGTAAACAATATATTTTTATTTTTTCATCTTGAAACGAAGGTTGACAACATCAATCCCTTGTTTGTGTACAAGTACTGAAATATCTTAAATGTATTCTACTGTTTGCGTATGGTTAAATGAAGCAATCAGTATCTAACAGTATTTAACAATCCACGCAAAAATTGGTTTCAACACTTGCGTTCGTTATTAAAATCATTCCACCAGACAATTACCAAACCTATACTACATTGGCTATAATATGAATATATTTGATTGTAAGTAAATAATTTAGCCAATACAAAAACTGCGCATTACGATATTGTTGTTGTGTTAATTTTAAAAGAAGTTCAAGTTTCAGTTTACAAACTTTTAGCTAGAAAAGTGTTCTGTACGTTCTGATGTCTGACTGAGCATTGTTTGTAATCCTCTTACAATTAGGTAACGACAACGTAAATGAATATCCATTTAGAATTTTTTGGTGACAGATAGTAATAGTAGTATTTGTAGCATACAAGACAGGTAAATAGTTAAATAGCAGGAGAAAGAATTTAACGTAGAAAAGTTTCCAAGTCATTTGTAACTCTATAAGGATCCATGTATGTTGTATCTGTAGTTAGGTCAGTTATTGCCCTTATAATTGCAACGGTCGGTCGTGGTCGTTCAAAAGAACGTTGTCCTTTGAAAAGTTCACTTCACGGTGAAGATGTATTAGCGTTGGCAAAGATTAATGTTACCAAAATATTTTATATGTCCATGCCTGCCTTGTATGAATTGCTTATGGAATTATTCTGGCTCGACTGCTTGGCTTGGCGTTGGCACTGACATGGCATGAGTGAGTAATATGTAAAATTCAAACTATCGAGACTTGATAAACATAAGAGGCAAACTCACATACTTAGTAATCTTCTGCGTTTAATTCGTCTTAATTGCATTAAAATTCAGTAATTTGTACAAAGTGACGAAATTATATAATGTTGAGTGTGGAATTCCCATTTTCATTGAATATGTTTAATACAGAAATATTGCGTTCGGTTCAATTCAGGAATTCTCACTGAGGATCCAGAACATAATGTATTCTCATTCTTATGTATTTACTCTTCGTATCTTTCTATGATCTCTCGTAGAGCCGAGCCTACTATACATAAATGCATATTTCAATGTATGCAACCTTACATTACATTAACAAGTACACAGAATGAACTCGTGAATTCATTCTGTTAGTTTTTGCAAGGAAAAATAAGTTTATGAGTGCATCGTATACACATACATACGTAACACTATGTCATTAATTATATTCTTTACAAGTACCTCACATCAACTCATACATAAATCATGTCTTGTCCATTACGCGTAATTTTTCTGTTACTACGTAGTTAACACAAATTTATATGTTGCTAAAATCTACATTCTACAACTGTCCCTATAATGTCTTCGGTACATATGCAATTAATCCATGTGATAGCATTCGTATTTATTACCATAAATATTTAAAAAATGGTAATTGTTACCAATTCAAGTACACTGGTGCTCATTCCCTTAAAATTAATACAACTTACAATTACTTTTCTATTAAAAACCTACACGTTACCACTGTACTACAAATAGCTGGAAGTACTAAACAAATTCCAAATGGAAAAGATTGAAGATTTAAATGAAAGTATAATAAAATTTAATACCCTTATCTGGTAAGTACAAATAGTAATATCGGAATAACTATGTTGATAGTAAACACATAATTTCCAGTAGTACTATTAATAAATGGCAAACATTTCATTCTCATTATCTCATTTACTTACTTAATCACAAATATTTATCTTTACATCTACCTTTAAGTTAGCGCAACAGTAAGCAAATCAGAGAAATAATAAACTATTGTGTAAACATAATATTTCGATAAAAAACTACTGAAATGTGTTGCAACTTTAATTCAGCAATAATATCTATTCTCTGTGTGGTTCCTCCATTTTACCTACTACTGAAGCAAAAGTACTCGTATTAAAGCCGAAAGCGACAGTAGTAATGATAAGTAAAGTACCTTAAATTAAGATTAGAACTCCACAATATAGCCCAGAAAAGACCATACAAAATAATAGTAACGCAACAGGTGTCTATACAATAGAGAATATTGGGAGCGTCAACAAAAAGTAATGGTTTTAGTATTCAATAAGCTTTCCTATACAATAGTGCTTTTATTTTCTTTAGCGATTGCTCAGTTTTTAGCGAATTCATAATCAGACCTACATATTATGTATGTGTGTAATGTGTATAGGTATTTAACTTTCAATAACATCCTTACATACATATTGTATGTTTATGCATGTATGTATGTAGTATTGCAGAAACTGGGGTCAACAATTGAATCTGTAATGATTCATTAGCGTCAGAGTCGTGTCTAATATTTATTTGAGGACAAAGTTGAGAGGCTCACTCACTGTATACTTTGACTCATCATTGAAGATGAAACATAAATATTAGAGAAATCTAATTGCACTAGAACGGAACACATAAAATATGCAAATTCTAATAACTAGAATGAAAACGCACACCGCAGGGCGTATTGTGTTACTGTTACTATCTACTACTATTGTATGATATTTTCCGTTCACATTATTACCTACCTTCTATCTACCCACATACAATTCAAATTCAAACACAACATATCAGATCACATCAAATCACGTAAGTACAATTAATATTTAATTAAGTTAGTTTACTACTATTTCGTCTATTCCCTCAACCTCAATCTAATTAAAAGATGCGCAGCAGTGCGGTGTGGTGTGACAATGAGTTAAGAGCTCACATCACAGCACATCTTCACAACAAAACAAAACACAGCCATCGAAAGTTGTTCTGCAAGTTAATCCTTTTCCTTGCAGAAGCCGAACATTGTTATTAGCTAGGCTTTGCTAAATTTTTAGGGACAAACGAAATGCAAACTTGATCGCATGATAAATAAGTATATACCTACATATCTAACGTAAGTAATATGAATTGCTGTCACATAAAGAGATACAAACTATACTCTCCAGTTGAACATTTGAATTGACCATACTAAGTAATAGGATACAATATTTTGACAAGACAAGACAAGATATTTCCATTTCATATCACATCACATCACACTACTAATATTTGCTATAATATTATTAAAATGAGTTCTGTACCTTCTGTCTGTTAGTAAAGAGCCTAATACATTTTAACTGTGGGATAACGAAGATGATGTATAGAAGATGAAGATGATTGCAATTTCTTTTGTTCGAAAGGAAAACTCAATTTGCTTCCTTGTAGCTTTAAAGGCAGTCAATGCAACCAAAGCCAACCCATTAGATTGCATGTTTGATATATTTATTATTTATTTATACTAAGTCAGACTACAACAATAAAGCATACACAACACAGATATTTTATTGCGTAGGCATTCCCATTTACTAGTTAACTTGCATTGCGTTGCAATACAAATCTGAATTGCCGAAATATTAGTATATAGAATAGTAGTATACTGTAGTAGCACATTTTATTGTGCAAGAAGATGAAAACAGAAACATTCTCTCTCCTTCTTCCTAACTAAACTAATGAAACGGATCGAAAATCAATAAGTCATGCTTTTTCTATCTGAAATGCATTGTTACTCATTCTGTCTGTCTGTTCTACCTGTTCATTGAAGATACGCTCCCTTTCATCTATAGCTATAGCATAGCCCTTTTATAAACACTACACCACACCACATCACACATGTTTATAAATATGATTACCAGGCAAGACCAACCAATAGAAATATTAACAATGAGTTTGAGTTTGAGTTTGTGTTTGAAGCTACTGTGGCTGCAATCTTGTAAAAGTTGTAAAACCCTTCAAGCAATATTACAATGGTTATAGCTACCTACTTCTTATTGTTATTGGCAAATTAATTCCTTCAAGTTTCATCTTCACTTACTTAGTTAGTTATTAACTCTGTACTGAACATACATATAAGTATATGCTGGCTTTGTGCTTATGTAGTAAGTATGTACCTATGAAGACATCAAATAATCAAATCAGATTTGCTTTGTGGGGATGAAATTCATTTAGCAACACAATATTTCTATATATTAAAGAAAGCAACGATGCTATGTGAATATAAGGCAGAAAGATAGATAAAAGCACAGTAATAATTTATCTACCTATACACATTATTGCTTACATTAAGTAGTTAACAGCAAAATAATATCATATTTTTCACAAACTGCGTAAACACAATTATCTTGCATGTACTTTTCAATAGTTGCCACTTGGCACCTGCGCAACCTACTAATCAGTAAAGAACCCAAATTATGCAGAATTTCTCTGATAAACCAATACACATGGGTACCTGTACCTACTACCTACATTAAACGATTAACTATAATTGAATACATGATTGCGTAAATAATTATTTCTACTGTGTATGCTTATATGTACTAAATACTATTTGTGCAATATTTTTGCTTTTTCTATTATTAAACAGAAAGTTTCAAGGGAAAACTCATTTAGTGACGGAATTCACAATTTTATTCTTCAGTGAAGCCTAAATAACACACACAACACAATCTTACGATATTCTAGCATTTACATGAGAAATACAATACCTGAATAACTATAAGTAAATAAATACCTACTCATAGCACACATATAATAATAGGAAAGTAATAATTTCATCTTTTCTTATTTTAATAGAGATAGGAAAATGTGCATTAACTTCGACTAACTTGTTTAGCAATTCACAAGTAAACACATTCGATTCGATTGTGTAAAATAGGTAAAACTTAATCACGATTTTGTATTTAATTTGCATATTATCTTTATCTATAGGGTGTCTGCAATTTATTGTATGCACATACATACATTGCAGTTATGTTTGTGTTGTGTTATGTGAATATGTGAAGGGCTATTTTGATGTATTAGACTAGGAAGCATTTTTCATGCACAAAACTCATGTATGCTTCCCAATCCCAATATCTCATGTAAAAAATGTTGAAATGTCTGCATAAAAAATTATCAACGATTTTAATTTCCAATTGTATGCAACTTGTAACACTAAAGAATTAAAAGTTGTGTAGTTGTGTGGGTCTCTCAAGGAGCAAATTACAATTCACGCCTCCCCCTCTCAATCGTGACATTGTGTTACGAAATCCGATTCACGCAGTCAAGCCAAGCCAGTGCACACTTAAATCTTTACAGAACGCATAAATAATAATTCAACAGTTCATTTATCCATTTATCCTATAAAAATGAATTATGAAAAAATCGAGTGAAAGATACGAGGGCGAACTGTATTGAACTCTTAAAGCAAAGATTTTGGCCACATGAGTAAAAAACGTTTGACATTGAGCCTATCTAAGCAAAATCAGTAGGTAAGGAGTAAAGAGGCAACGCAAAGCTAAATTATTCAATAAGAAAGGGTCCCACAATGGATAGCCATATTTAATGATAATCCTAAGAAGTACTTTCAAGTTTTGGAACCTTTCTACTTCTGATTCTGACTTCACAGTTGTGTTATTGTTAAAGTTACACATGAATAGCCATTTAAAAAGTATGTTATGTTGCTCATCGTCAGTTCACCCACTATCATAAAGCTAAGTAAGCATGCAATATTATTGTTATAAATTTTATCATCATTAAATATACATATAATAGGTAGGTACTCTCTGTGTACTATGTAAGCATACAATACACCTGTACTGTACTTAAGAATATTATGCACATACATTCATCGGCAAAGCAGAACTCACACAAAGTTTTGCTTTCATGATATTTCATGTTCAAAAAGAGTTGCGTTTTTTCATACAGGAAAAAAGGAAACTATTAAATCTAAGCAAGACAAGACAACTGAATAGAACTCTATCTAAAGTACAACTACAAGACAATAATAATTTAACATTTTGTGTTAACTATCAAAGTAACTGCTGTTATAATATTATGGAAATGTATTTATGTATTTAGTAGAGAGTAGGTAAGGTAAATATGATTGTTTTCTCATATTTTGATGCAAAAAATTGAAGCGTAGGTTGATGTGATGTCTAATGTGTCTACTACAGGTGTAGGTTCCTACCTATATACTTACGCTAGTTAGGAAAAGACAAGTTGATGTTCAGCATATTGTAATATGCATGCATAGATAAAGTAGACGGCTAAACAGCAGCATTGAATTGAATAGAATAATGTAGCTTGGCATGGCTTTGGCTTGACTTGACTTTTGAAACCTTATAGAACTAACGGGTTCTTTCCTTTTACCGTACTACAATAATAACAATAACGATGTAATAATAACGAGCTGGCAACTTGCATCAAACCAACATAACACAACATGCTACAATATACATACAATCTAATGGTATCAACTTGTTCATGTAAATACGAAAATGTATAGGCAAGGCAGAGGACCTGGTCTAGCCTTATGTAGAAAAAGGTAAAGCAGAATAAAATAAGAATCGTGTTAGATCAGTTTACATTTTACATAGTGCATACATATACCGTATATACAGTATGAGTGTTTGCATACTGATATTACTTATCTCGAGCTGTACTGAACTGAACTTCTTTTCAATTCAGCAAAGATTTGCATTCGCATTCGTAATCATTTCCATATTAATAATATTGAAGATGAGTTTTTGCTCCTTTCAATCTGGCATGGGATGGCATGCCAATCCAAGCCTAGCCAAGTCAGGAGAAATGCATAGTTTATCTGCATAAATGTGTAAGTAACTGAGTGATAGTTTGATTTGAGTTGATTTGAGCGGTCTGGGTTAGGTCAACATTAAACATGATTCCTAGCCAGAAATACTACACAGATCAGATAGTAGCTGTAATGTAATTTAATATAAGAATTCGCGAAATGAAAATGAAATTAGAGGTGAGGACGAAGACTGGTATTGTCTACTCATTTATTATCATATCTGTACATTGACCAATCCTACAAGTAACTATGAATCATAAACACGAATGCTAATACTAAACGGGATGCTAAAATCTTGTTCTATTAACTATTTTGCATCTACAGATAGCAGCAGAAGCAGTTACCTACATTACATTTACATTATTAAGTATAATATTGTTTCTAAGTTGAAATGGAAGAGTGAAGAAGCTCTAACTAATCTTAATAAAGTTAACAATGGGTGGTAGTCGTATGATATGGTATGGTAATAGCTTGATTTTCTTCTCCTAAGATTCATTTACTGTAGTAAGTAAAGTAGTAGCGAATAGAGATATAGTACTGTTGCTAATGTGTAGCCATTAGCGTTTACCAAAAGCTTTTGTTTTTAATACAATATTTTCGCATATTGAATAAATATGCTAAACTGGTATGTGAAGTTGTTTTTGTTTTTGTATACTTATTTAGTCTGTAGGATTAGGTACTTGCCAGACTGAATGCTGAAACTGAAAGTGCAATAAATGATTTATGTGTATAGAAAGGCGGAGAGGTTGAGATTTGAGATCCTACTTAAGCATTTACTACTATGGACTTTTGTATTGTTCCTTGACTTGGATTTACATTTGGCTTTAGTTGATGTCATAATTCTAAATTGCTCCTCAAGGAAAAGATTTTATTTGTTTTTGTCATATAAGAAAAAAGTGATAGTTTTAGTTTGATCTTACCTGGGAAGGAATCTGGTATGACGAGACTGGGTCCAATTTCTTTCCATTTCCCACTCTTCTGCACTTTGAGACATTTCCCAACTACTTTGACAGGGCGGTATTTTTTATAGAGCAATAGTGGTTGTGTAATGTCTACATCTTGAGGGAGCACAAGAGCTTTGATAATATTTGCCTCCTCGCAGTTTGTCACTCGAACCACTCTGGGCAAAGGGAACAAGTTGATGAACTCTCGAATAGAATGGGTTTCCGGACTCCAAGATAAAAACCGGAATCGGGTGCTCCGTGTACTTCCAGAGTCTGACAAATTGCACGAAGGAGATTTCAACATTTTGACACTTCCGGACACTGACATGATTGTTGTGATAATTGTTATGACAGATTTGCGTGCTTCAATTCACAAACTGTTTCCTTTTAGCTTTAGTAGGTTTCGTCGTTTTGGATCTAATGTACTCGTACGAGCAAAATTATTTTCCTCGCTGAACTGAAATCTACACACGCGATAAAGAGATATTTTCTTTAGACCGTTTCGTCTGGTCTGGTCTGGCTAATATTTAAGCTGATATGGTGTGGCTTTGATTTTGGTTTGACTTGCGTTCTTCAGAAACTGACATCAACTACACAGCACTGTACTGAAATAAAGAAAAATGTTTTTTAGAGTTTGCTTGGATTAAAACATATTTTAGCTTTACTTAAGTCTAAGCAAAATCCATGTACCTATGTAAATGTACATACATAGGTATTAATAAACTATACGACTACGTAATAAAATTATTCTTGATAACAATAAATGTTTAAGTTATTAGCTGTCGTGTCTTGGCTTGACTTGTCTATTTCTTGTCTCACTTATTGTTGTAGGTATTAGATGCAGATATACAATTTATTATGTTAGTTAGCATGAGACTGAATGGCCGAGGACAAAAAGCATGCCTGTGTTGCGCCTACTAGAATGTTTTAAGTCAGATTTGATTCACTTTCTCCTTTAAACCGCAGGACAAGATAATTTTGCTAAGATGAATACTAAACAGCCTGTAAAGCCTGTTGAGAAGGAGACAGGTGAAGATATTGTATTGTGAATTGAAGTGAAGTCAAAAAAAGAGACAAAGCAGGTGGATTTGAGTGGAGGATCAGATCACATCACACCACACACATACAATTTAATAGACAACTCTACTTATTTAGCCAAACTACCAGCATAAATAGTTACATGCATAAAAGTTGCAAACGTTGATGTTGATATTTGATATTAGTATTCTTGTAAACAAACTCCGTGCTATTTGTTCCATTCACTTTTATCTTGTAGCTGCATTTGTATATTTATCCGAATGAATTGCAAGTTGCAATTGCAATAAGAAATTGAGTTTATCTACTTACGTTACGTTAAGTAAGTGTCTTTTACTTATGTATTTTGCTAATATACCTGTTCCGTCTGATTGTATGTATAAATAAGTAGGCATTCCCTGTTTTGTTATGCTTTGCTTTGCTACTACAATTCTTTTCCACAAACCATTCTGATTCTGAAGAGGAAAACCGCAGAGGTTTCTATTGTGTATGTAAGTGCTTGTTTGGTTGGTTTGGTTTGGTTTGCTTAGCTGGATTGGATGAATGAATGAATATAGTAAAGAATTTGTTTGCGTTTCGATTCAGTTTGACTTGGTTGTTAGAATACGGAGAGAATAGATCCAATTATTTAGAATAATGCAAAATCTAATGCAATTCTAATTTAGCATGTTATATGTTAGGAAAACAAGCCAGGACAAGTCAAGTGTTCTAATTTTGTACGCTACAGAGATCACTTGTTAGAATTGGAATGGAAATACCTGCTAGCTTTAAAGTGCTATTCAAACCCTGCCAAAATGACTGCCGCAGTTTTCTCAGAATTTTTCCAGATTGATCTCATCTCAAGCAAACCAAACCACGAAATAGTTTAGCTTATGCTACAATCAATAGAAATGTTGCTAAATGGGATTTGTATTTCTATACTATAGTTTTTTGAGAGATCTGTTGTTATTGCTATTGTTAATCGATACTTATAAAAGGGAAATACCCTTGCCACTTGTGACTTGGCAGCATTTGTCACTTTCAGGTTTTAAAAAAGATTTGTATGTGTATATATTACGCAATTACAGGTTACATACCGGTTTCCTGTTTTTTCTCTTGTAATTTTTACAAGAATAGGTTACAGGACAGGTTTATTATGAGTTAAACCAAGTCGAGAACAATAAAGCAAACAGAAGAATGTGGATTGCATTGGCTTGGCTTCTAGTAGTACATATAGTATATCTGTAGTACTATGAAATCTAGTGTCAGTCAGCTCAGTCAGTATCAGTTCAACATTCAAAGGAAACACTTAGACGTAAGATCTTTTGAGCAATAAGTTTATGTGATCTGATGTGATGTAATGTAGTTTACTAAATAGAGTTTTTAACTAGCAATTTCCTTTGGAGGTAGGATGGATAACATAACAGAGCGAAATGTGGTCTGGTTCTGGTCTCTATTCAATTCTATTCACCTGCAGTTCATCTCAATGCATTTATCTGTCTGTTCTCTGTGTATTTTGCTTGGTCAGCCGTTTAGTTTCATTGCAATGCTATTGAAACGCAAAACTAAATGTGAAGAACGTCTGTCACATCCACATCCACATTACAGAACAACTTTACACAGCAGTGTCATATTCTAATGTAATGTTAGATACTCTAGGCACGAGAACACCTGTTGCTCTTCTATGAGCATAAGTTGACTTTATATGGTCTCCTTCCTTTGTTCCTCCTGAGATGTTATTTTTATCGCTGGTTTGCTCTGGAGATGAACTCGACTCGACTTGGCTTAAGATCCAAAGTTGATGACAACTTAAAACCATTCAATGGAAATTATGTTCCAAACTTTTATCCAACCAATCCAAGTCTCATAAGACAAGATCTCTTAGGTAGTCAGATTTCTTTCCTCTATAGTGGATACAAAATTGACAGCAGGTATCTTTCTGTCTATTAGATGTGATTAATAAGTACCTATATGTATATCTGTATACTAAATGTTGTAATATTATACTACACTCATATTAACGAAGGATACAATGTGCAAGACAGCACATTAATCTTCTTTATAGCTAAGTATGTCCAACAAAGTCACACTTCAAGCTTGAATTGAAAAATCTGCCTTAAGTATGTACCTTTTCTATTGACAACCAAAGTTCATGAATAGAGTTATTATTTAAGATGTTTATGAGTAGTTCACGCAAAGGAACTGAATGTATTAAGTTGTTAAGAATAAAGCTGGGTCACATTCACATCACAATTAGAGAATACCTCGATTCATTCATGAATATTTCTGTGCTATCCTGCTTGTCTACTTTTATATTTAATCTAGTGCTTTACTGTACTTATGTATTTTCTCACAGACATAGACAGACGAGACAAGAACAAGCCAAGCTAGACAAATTTTATTTAGCTTTTGTAAATAGTTCAGTTAGTCCAAATAAGTCGCTCACTCCTTTATTTAGCTTGGGCAATTTCAATGTTATCTTATGTAGGTATACAACTTACATTAAGACTTTATAGTGCAGCTTTCCGTCTGGGACGTGAATAAGTTGTTGAAGTGTGATAGGCAGCTCCAATAATATTTACAATTTCTTGATGTACTTATTATTTCGCACTGACATTCTTTCGAGAGCATTTTCCCGTTGGTTATCACTTCATTTCTACTCTAGTTTCCTTTTGCACATAATAATAATGTAACACAACAGAAAGATGAAAGCTTTGGTTTAGTTTACATTGATCTTGGTCACTCTAATAATAATAAATGTACGAAACGTCAACGTCAACGTCCACTAGTCCACTCTGACTTTATATTATTACTTATGTATATTCCAGCACTAGGAGAGTGCGATTCACTTTGTTAACTCAACACCACACTCCACCAGTTCTCAGAACTTTAATCCAATGTAATAATTCACAGTTCTTTTGACATCTTCATTCATTTAACGTCTCATCCGACAATACTTAGGCACTATCATATAATACAATACAGATACTTTGGAATTGCTATTATCGTATTGAAGAGAAGAGTCCCATTGTTATTTCATTCTGGTTTGCTCTCAAGTGAACTTGAATTCAGAATTGAGTTGAGTGTCACGCTGTCCCCACATGCGGCCTGTAACCAATAGAATACACACAAAATATTATTATACAGATTATGATACGCGTATTAAAATAAATACTATACGTAAGCACTACCTACATACTTGTAATGCTTACACAGTACGTTTACCACTAACTTTTATTCTTTTCAGGTATACAGAAGATAATACTACAATCTACAACAAATTTCTTAGCCCATATGCACACTATTATACGTAACAGTAGGAAAAAACATACCGAAAGTATGACAATAGGTATTTATATGGTATATTTTTTAAGGTGTAATATATATCTTAGTGCATCCATCAGTAAAGTAAAAAAAATATATGCAATTGTAACATGTGAATGCACAGTATGCATTGCATGTATACTTGTGGATTGTAACAAAAGCTTATTCCACATAATCGGGTATCAATCATTGCACTTACTGCGTTTTGTCATGTCACGAGTGGTTTATGCTACGCTAAGCTAGAAAAAATCAGAGCTGTGTCGCATATATAGCAAAGAAAATTCTAAATGTGAATGTTGAATGTGAATGTGACTATTAAATTAAATCTAAAAGGAGAGCATCTCAAATCTCAAAGAACTTTTAAAATAATCGAGGCTAACAATAAGAGTAAGACAAAAATGAAGCAGAAAACTCAAGTCAGTTCATTGAAACTCTAGGATTAGATTAGTTGAGTACTATTATTATGTGTGTACTTGTACTAGTAAACTTTTTGGCAAACTAACAGCTCAATCAAAAAGGTTATTCGGCCAGGTGATTTCATGAATAGTTAGGTATGTTATGTGTGTAAGTGTAAGTCTATCCTATACTGCTACTGGGTACAGACAGAGTGCATATTATTGTAGTTTATTGTCTGAATAATGCTTTTACATACGTACAGTATGCAGCATTGTACTTTTTGTGAAACTTTTTCGTGTAAAGAACCTTTTCTACATAGAATACCATGACTGTCTTACTGTCTTCTATGCCTAACTATTATGATTCATACTAGCTTAATGATTTATATATAAATGTATGAATGTACACAGGTAGATAGATGTAAATGACATGACACATAGCTACATAATTATAATGTGAAAGCCTACTGGTTAAAAATTGCTCTATAAATGGAACTTTACTTTTACCTGCAAAACATAGGTATCTTTACTGTAAATAATTTTACAAAAACAAAATGCAGATAGCTAAGTATAGAAGAAGAGGAGGTACGAAAAGGTAATGTTGAAAATATATATACATTTATACGTAAAGAACCGTTCCAGGTGAACGGATTATTTTGTTACTACCACGCTACGACTCTATTATCCTTAAGTTAAGTTACTAATTGTGTTTTAAGGCATTATTCTCATTTACAAAAGTTAATTTAAAGCACCTTAGTACTAAAACATTACGGATTGAAGCAACAGGGTGCATTCCGCGTATATAAATACAATTATAAATAACAGTGCATTCCATTAAAACACATACAGACTGACTATACATATGTACACATCCTAAATAGTGTGTGATACAAGAAAGAGAGAATGAAGTAGCTACATAGGCTATGTGCTACTATTGCCCCACATCTCATCTTTGCCTTGCTTTGCTTGTCTTGTCATTATAATTATTATTATCGTCAGATATAAAGTACATGTGCATGTGTAAAAGTATGTTAGTTATGTCTTATGTACAAAAGATCTGCATCCCTGCATGCATGGCGTACGTTAGTTGATAGCTTTTTCTAGACCTATCTTCAAAACCTCAGCTTGAGTGCTTATTGTTAGTTCGTAGCTCAAAAGATTCCTAAACCCATAATAACCATGTATGTATAATAAAAATAAGTGAGCAATCACCCTGCTTACGTACTTACTTTAGCTCTAGAATAAGTAAAGTTAAGTAGTAAGTATTTTCAAACATCCATATCCACGGAAACTTAATACTTTTTGTATATCTACCTAAATGTACATATACACCTAATAATAATACACATTAAAGAGGTTTCAACTTTTAAGTAAGTTACGGTTCGAACATTTTACTCAACAAGACAGACGAGGCGAAGGAAACAAAATAAACGAATCCTTAATGTATAAATTAATCTTTTTTGCATGGAATGGGGCTAGAATGCACGTATTTCGCAGCAATACAGACAGAAAAAATATTTAGTCTTCCATAGATTACACCATTAATGTAAAAGCCTTCGCATGCTTATATATGAAGTTAGTATAAAATATATTCAGCCAGTGATATTCTGGATAGTATTACCTAGTATGTATTACCTAGTATGTACGAGTAGTTAATTGAAAAGTTAATATATCATGGCCAAATGATTTGTAATTAAGAAATTATTATTTCATGAATAAATTGCAGATATTATTAATTGCTAATGTAATCGTAAACTTTATTACTCATAGTTAGCATAGGGCACTTTATTTAAAATCCGAAAAAACACAGAAAATAGTATATAGACTCACTGAAAGCTGTGGTTTCCAAATTTTAGAATTGCTATCCAAAAGCAAAGTGTGCTTTAATACTTTTACAAAACTTTCCACGTCACTACACAAAACCGAAGAAAATGCAAATCCACTATTGCATGTATTATTTAGTTGAGTAGGGGATGTGGATTGGATCACTAGGATAGATAAGGCAGAAGCATAAAACTGCTTCAGGTACCTAACAATAATAGCAAGATACGGCAGAAAACCATAAAAATGCACGCTGCACAAATGTTACTTTACTTCAACACTAGAGAGATGTACTTTTGTACGAATACGAAGGCAAGGTAAGGTAAGGGAACATTTGCTCAGAGCGAGCGTCGAGAAACACACAGAGCGCAGAACGAACATCACAGCACAACAGTATTATCAAGACTGAAAGGGTTAGCCAAGTACGCAAAGTGAACGAATGCAAAACAAAATACCTGTTCTTCTCTGCTTGTCATGTCTCTATGCTCTTATATTAAGAGAACTTTATATTATCTGCATACATACATACTTACATACATAGCCATGACTTAGGTACTTCTACCTTGTTGTACTTAGCTTTGCCTTGCCATTCCAGACCAAACCATACTAAGAAAACAATAAGTTTATATTATTATATGTACTTATAAACTTCTTGTTATCCTTAAGTAAAGGTACTTCTTATGCTTCTGCCGATGGAAATAAAAATAATACAAGATACAAAATCTATTGTATACGCAAATGTACATGCATTAAGGGAAAGATGAAAAGAAGTCTTTATGAAGGAGTACCTGCAACGTTGCGATGCATTACAAATACACGCAGGCCAGGCATTGGAAGTTTATAAGTTAAACCTGAAATACGTTCCTTACATATCCAAGGAGTTAATCATTTACTGGGGATGTGGATTGGATTGGATTTTGTGTCTCTAGTCGAGCTGAGCTAACGTAACGTAAGTTCACTGATATAGCCTGAGGAAAAGGTTTATTGCCATTACATTACATTACTTCAACTCCTTTGCCTTACGTTAGTTACTTTACATTTACGTTTACGTCTCCTAGTGCATAAGAAAGAACAATATAACAATCTGTTTGCACACAATAGCCAAGCCAAGTAAATAAGTGACTGTCTAGGCACAGAAATAATAATTCAGATCTAAAAATGCATTTCTGCAGTCATGCAAATGCAATCTTGACTTGGCTTAGCCTCAGCTTGAGAAAAATATATAAGCACAATGCATTCCTATTCTATGTAAGGACACATGGACTTATATAGACAATACAAAGTACAAGAGTAGAATTTATTGGGTGAAATGTACGTGTTTATGATATATTTGTTTATGAAAAATCAGGTAAAGGTGATGTTATGTGATGGGATGTGATGTTATGTGACTTCTATGTACACATTATTCATTCCTTGCGAATAGAATGCATATTTTATATGAAATGTATTTACCTACGCAAAAATGTGCGAATGGAAAAAACGTAACGTGGCATTTGTGACTGCACGTACTTTTATAATACATACAAGCATATCGTTATATCTACTGTTAAATGGCACATATTATTCATATAGAGATAGAACATTATAAAAATTGCTAGGAAAATGGGAATACCTCACAAGTACTGTTAAGGTAGCAATGTAATGGCAAGATAAGTATTGGACTTCACACATTTCTGTTACATTCCTACTTTACATCATACCTAGTACGCTAAAAACATTCATTATTAATAATTGTTTCTAAATGGTCTACAAGGACGTTTGTACTTATGTGTACTATAGTTGTAAGTCGTGGCCAGTAATGTTCTATTATGAATCTTGTAACAAACATACTTTATCGTAAGTGTTAACAATGATTGAAAGGGAATTAAAGTATGTACTAACATCGAATATTGACTGCTGATTATTATTACTAACTATCTACACTGTAAAATATATGTTAATTATAATGCATCATCTTATTCATGTCAGGCCATGCTAGGCCACACAAAAGACAATAACAATAGTGATACTTGCTGGCAGCTATATACCATATTTTACGTATGTTTATATATGTATATGGGCTTACCTATACATACAATCTCAAATCCAATCCAGATAAACGTTGAGCATGTTAATTTAATAAGCAGTAGTACTAGCGTAATAGTAACAATTCTGCTTATTAGCTAAATATATGTACAATGTCCTATGGATGTGTAGTGCATAGTGCACCGCATCTTAATATTATAATGTTCTTCTCATGAACATAATAATATCTTTAGGCTTCCTTTACATGACTTTAAATATAGTCCAGCGGCAGATGAAAGAGAGTGTAATAGTTAATAGCAGTTTATTGAGCATGATTATAACTTTCGCATAGATTATTGAATTAATTCATGAACTTTTCGCTTTGAGGATGGGTTTCGCGAGCGAGAGCAAGGTAAAATTAGCCTCGGAGGTCAGCTTTCGGTGTGCATGGGCTAAGTCAAGTGTGAAACCACCTATGTTTATAGAGTAGACACCAACACCAAACCACACTACATTCCAATATAAACAAATCATTATCATTAAATATGAATATTTATCAAACAACCAATCATTTTTTTAGCGAACTGAATAAAGTGAAGTGTTCTATGGCATTACAAATGAGTATTTACTACCTATGTAGCCAAGGTGGGTTACATGTTCCATTAAGCTATAATTTATAATGATCGCCGACTGATCTGATTTTCAGTAGGTTCTTTCTACGATCTTAGAATATAAATTAGGGCAATGTTGGTTATCGTTGTCACGTGCAAGATAAATTTCTACACAATATTTGAAGATTGATTCCCTACCTATGCTTGTATATACTTCACTAACATTTCAGTCAGCATAATGTAGATGCTCAATCAGTCAAGCTGGTTTAATTTGCTAATTACTGTTGTTGTACATCAAAAACCCACTGACCTTTGCATAACAAGTAGGTACTTTGCTAAATTAATTAGGAGTGCAGAAGTTTACTTTATTTATAGAGCAAAACTGTTAAATATACTAATTTAAGGCAAGAGAAGAACAGAAACGAGTACTATTTTTATTTCTGGTGGGTTAGCATTAGATTCTCAACTATGCGGAACATAAATAGTAACCAATAATTCATCGGCATTTGTTTTTTATGTATACATATTAATAGATGCAGATTATTGCGTTTCGTGCATTCTTATGATCCTGAATAATTTAATATCAAAGTGCTAAAGAGAAATGACCGATTTTGTACTAAGCCCAGGATCTATTTAAGTATACACCAACCGGTACTTCCATAATATCTATAACTACTGTATTTCATTCAGCTGTTATAACAGTTATAAGGATACTATTTTCTCATTAAACTGGACTTTTAAGCGTTCTAATACAAACTACACAGATTGAGCGGACATCGGACATGCAGTTGGTAACTGAGAAATATACATATGTATGCTGTCATAAAAATTGGAAATAAACATTTTCTTTGTGCTACCTACACGGTAAAGAAAAAATGCACAAAATGCACACCTCAGAACGAGAAATGCCGAAGTAGTGCGGATTTTGTAACACAATTCTTGTTTTTCACAAATTTTTTGCATTAACATACTTTTAGACAAGCTAACTTTGAATTGAAAGTACAAAGTATGAACTAAAAGTATCCGTCAGAAAGGAAGTTCCCATCTACGTCAATAAGTAAGTGGTCAGAGGGAATTATGATAAACTGCCTTTAAGTAGTAATTAGACTACGTGCTTGTTTCGTATCTACAACATACAGAGCCGATATCTAAGTTATACTTCAAAAATCTTTTTAAACATGCCTGGGTAATCAGCAGTTTACAATCGCAATAAATGTTACAATTCAGTCATTAAACGTTTAAAAAGATAAAATAAAAATTGTTGGTTACTCTAGGACATTAAAATTGCAACAATAATGTGTAGTGACATTAATATAAAGAAAGGAAACGACACAGTAAAGGAATTATAAAAACTGTGAAACTAAAGGTGGATTGGATTGGATGTGTTTGCCATAGAAAAGTCTAGGTTAGCTAATGTATTTTTAATGGACAATTCAATTGACAATTCATCCTTTCCTATGGCAGGGAGGATTGTCTTCTTTATTTACATAGGTACTATATAACTATGCAATTCAATGCATAGACGATCGTGTTCATTGTTACTTAAGTAATACATCCCAGGCCCAGGCCAAGCCAGGCAAGTATTAATGCAGTAGCTAAGGAAAACATAAGTAAGTCAACTCAGGTAACGTGCATCAATACATAAAGAGCTATTATTATGACATTACGGAACTTTTCTTTTAAATACGGTGCATTATGTTGTTATGTCAGTAGAACATGAGCATCTCATTTAAAATTAAGTTAGCTACTCGCATACTAAGCAAGGTAACCCATTCTTCTGTTCTATAAACAATTAAAATGCTAATACCTGTAAGGCTTTAGGCTCTTTATAATCATAGTGCAACAATTAATTGCTATCTATAATATCTAGCTCGGTATTTTTGTGCGGATATTTAAATCATTAGCTATACCTACCAAGTAGGTTCCTTACCACGTTACTGCATACTGTACTGTAAAGCTGCTAACTATAAGTATTAATTACTATTGGGAGTTTTTATGTAATGTTACATGAAATATGAATGTAAATAACGGACCTTAGTATTCTACTACATAACAATAACACACATACATTTGTAAACATTCAATACACCAGATAAGTAGGCACATTCCTACAGTAATTGTTAATAAATTTTCCCAGAATTGTGGGTTACTTAGGCTGAGGATGTTTCTACCAGTAGTAGTTCCTCTATAACGCTAATAAAAAAGTACCATTAAAGATTGGATACCTCCCATAGTGAATGTAGGTGCATGTGTATGTGTAATATATAATATTATTCACTGCCAGTTACGCTTGCATCGTTTTTACATGAACTGGATTAAACCACACGTACTTATAGAACCTAGTGTAGGTATGGGTGAATATAACACGTACACATATCATAAACGAGCTGGTTGTAAACAAGAAAACAAAGGAAATGTGTTAAAAAGCTAACGTAAAGAATTCGATTGCATAATGCACAACAAACCAAAGCAAACCACTGATTATGGCGAGTTCCCTGCTTATTATACTCCCATTATATTTGTATTATTAATTATTTTTAAAATTCTACTACTTCCTTTACTATTTTGTATCAAAATTATCTTGTCCAAGCTAATAAAACTTGTAATATTGATAATAATAATGCATGGGCAGTTTTTTTCCATATTTGCTAGTTTACTAACACAAATAATGCAGTATGAAGTTAGCAGCAACTTGCAGTTTGATATAAATGTTTTAGTACAGCTTGTGAGATTTGCTTTTTTGTACTTGTAGGTATATATAAGTACTTTTTGTGCTAATTATTTGTGAAAACAGATACATTTTAAGGCAGAAATATATTTTATTGAAGTTCTACCTATGTGAATAAAATAGCCACTAACGATTTGCTGTCTCGTCTGGTTTGTTTTTGTTCGTCACATTTTACAGCATTACAGTTCAGTTACCTATTTAGTTGGCAAATAGTAGTTTTCTTTGTCGCACAGTTTTCATTCACTTTACTTAATCTTGACGCGACGCTTGTAAGGCAAAGAATATTATAGCTTCTTGTCTATAAGAATTAATTCCCACGACATGACATACTTTACATCATTCCTAGTTTGGTTTGGTTTCTGTTCGCATATCTACATACAAGCTATTTACTAACAAACCATAGACTTATTAAACTTTTTTAAAGTGAAACAATAAGTATTTAAAGGAATACCTAACATATACTATCTAACATACTAACTACATTAGTTACATGTGGTATATGTAATGCAAGTACTTTTCTTGTTTACTTAGGTAAGATATATGCATAGTTTGCATTCTCTTCCCTTCCCGCTTGCTTAATCTGAATGTTTCTCTTGGATTTAATTACAATGTCTCGTGAATCCTAAGTAAATAAGCTCAGTAAGCATGAAGATAGCAAAAATTAATTATAAAACGTCTGTTTGCCATTGTTAGTTGACTTACACCACCCTTGTCATTGCAAATAGATTTTTCATTTTGATCCAACTTAACATTTGAAAGTCAATATACTCGCATTATGCATAACATTGTAACTAATTGTATTATATTGCATACTGAAGGTACTCAAGTCAAGTCGAGTCAACTATTTATGTACGAAACAATCACATTGATTCACTAACTTACTACCTACTTACTTACAGATAAGTAAGTACGATACACATCAGGTTGTTTAAGAATTAAGTGTGCACACTTGGAAAATGAGCTGCAATTCAATTCTTCCGATACATAGCTTCCGTTCGTGTCTCGTAAAGAATATAAGAATCAGAATCAGCCTTCATTATAATTGTACTGTGTGTGTATCTTACGTATTTGTAATATAATGCTTACGGTCGTGTGATGTAGAAAGAAGCTGTAGGATTGCATTTGATTGCAAAGAACGTTATATGTACTTATATAATGCAAAATACAATTGAATTTTAACTGTACTATAGGTATTTATATGTACTTAGTAATATTACATAACAATGGCAGCAATGCGATCATTAGTAAAAATTGCCGGAAGAAAGAACTGCACGATTGTCATTCGCCTTTAATTTTCTCCAAGGAATGCTGAAGAGCATGCATGCCATGCCCTGCCTATGCTTTACTCTGCATAACATAACGTGATTCGTAATTTACAAGAAAAACCAACAACGTATTGTATTATAGTGAATCTAATTTGAATTTTTTGAAAAGTTTGACCTGAAATAATGTCAATTCATTGCTTTCGCCATTGTTTCTTTGACGAATTAGCTGTATGTGTAGGTAATATCCATTTTATCAACAAAGATATCAAGTTTGGGTATAAATAATATTTTTAAGTGTTCAACTATCTGTGGGTGCAGTAAGGTAATGTAAATAAAAGCACGTGCCTACTTGTTCTACCTTGTCATATGGTAGGTAATTGTATAATATTTAGATAATCACATCCTATTTGTACTTGTCAGTTTGAAAAAATCGGTGGGCGGAAGTTCTGTGTCCCACTCCCGCCTTCATTCTACATGTTAGACATAGACTCATTTAAAGATAAATAAATACAATGCAATTAGGCATTGATACAAAAGCTCATCGTTAGATAACTTAACTTAACGACCAAGTGACTGATGGGATGGATAGAAAAAGTTTTCTGTCCACGTCCTCGTCCATTCGATGTTCATGTCAGGAAGATAAGGAAGGAATACAGATACAAATACAAATACAAAATGAAGTCGTCATAAAAAGTTTAGCAGAGCAAGAGATACAATTACTTACCTACTATACATAGTAGAGCGTTTATTGTGTAACTTTTATTTGCATATGTACATACGGTACAAAACAAGAGTCAGTTGAGTATTTATTTAGACCATGCCAAGAGAAACTATTACTATTACTACGTACGTATACGTTTGTTGTAAGTATATAGGTACCTACTTAATATAAAAGCTCATTGTGATGTGAGTTAATGTAATTTGCGGTCAATGATCGGACGGATCGGCAGGTTTTACTTTTTGTTTTCTTTTTTTGCACAAGTTTGTCAGCTTGAGACTTGAGTTGAGTCTTCCTATGTATGTATCTGTGAATACTTCTTCTGGCGTATGGCACAAAACATTACTCATGGCCTGGCTTGGTTTGGCGTTGGCATTGGCATTGCCCCGCTACATATGATACGACCAAGATTACTTTTTACAAAATAAATACACATTGATACCACTTAACATTAGACTGGACTGGACATAAAGTGAACTGAACCTAAGCATTGAATCGAACCAAAGTTTATTTATTTACTATTTATTTATGCATATCTTTATGGATAAATGCAGCAGTTGATTAGGAGTTACCTTCTTAGCTTTTGCCTATCTTAGTTTTAATGCTTGTTACCTATGCTTATAAGGGCAAAGTAACCGATTTAAAACTAACAATAAAATGTTAATGCTATTATTTAATAGATACAAAGGATGCAGTAATTCAAAAGGAAACGAGCAGACGAACTTCGAAGGAAGACCAAGAGACCAAGACCACCTTGTGCATTATTAAGTAGTATTACAATAAGTGCCACGACTTCATCTAACATCCACATTATAATAAAACTACTATAAGAATATAAAATACAATTCAAATTCTGTTCAGCTAACGTAAAACCTAAAGCAGGTACTTATACTGTACTGTACTAGTAAATAAACTATTACAGCATTATTGCTCACTACTACTTTGTAGTATGTATAAGAGAAGTAATTCAATTCATGAGAATTTACATACATTACATTGTCTTTACGTTACTTTGTTCGTTATTGCATAATAACCATAAGACAACAGTTGTTTTACAATTCGCCGACAGAAGATGTCCAACCACGTTACATACTATAATACATTCATACATAACATACAAACTCAATTCTACACATTGCATTTTATTTACCAGTAATGGCAATGGCCATTTAAAAAGCAGGCTTCTCTGCCCTGCTCTGCTCTTTTGATATTATGTACCTACGTATCTCATGAAATGGTATGTTACCAATGCGGTGCAGAGCAATGAAATCCCATATTATGTTTTATGTTCCCGCATTATCAGGAACAGGGAAAGAGCAAATTCTACATACATAGAATCTTACGATTTGTTAACCTTATGAAGTAATGTAACTAGCTTCACATTTGCTAAGCAGGAATTTCTTCCATTTTAATAGCCGCTGTTTTTTCATTCAATCATTCCGAGGTGGAAAACGAAAGACACAGCATAGCATAGTAGGTATGTGAGGATAGAAATGTATTACGTTACGTTCATAGGTCAGAGAACAGAAAAATTGAACATTCCATACGCCTGGATAAAAGCATTAAGAGGAATAGTTGATTTGATGGTTCTGCAAGTATTTCCCACCAATTTCTCATCTCTGACCATTAAAGTGCCATATCACTGCTCAGTGTTCAGGTTTTGCCTTCTATTTGGCAGGAAGATGAATAATAATATTGTTTTTTATTTCTTACATTGGGATTACAAGAAGTTCTCTGCAATGGTGTAAGATTACAAAATATAAGGAAAAGAGACCTTTCATTTGTGCAGATCAAGATGATACGTAATCAAAAGTAGAAAGATAGTTTAGTTATAAATACATAGGTAAACGAATGTTGTGTAATATATCTGTTGATGCATTTCTGAGATTAGTGTAACAAATACACGAGAAAAATAATTTTTAGTAGTATGTTAAAGCAAATTAAAAATGAAATGTTGATTTTATATATTCCATAAGATCGTATAGAATCTTCATTGTTACAATTACCAAATACAAGAACTGTAGAAGAGTTTTGTTAAATGTAGGATCTCGCAAGGAAAGATATCTCCGTATATTTCATAGTTAGTTTTTAAATGTCATTTTAACTTAAATTCTTACTGATGCATAATATGAACTGATTCTCACCTAACTACTCATTAGTGCTTGCAAAAAGATATGTAATATTGTGTTCCTCGAAGCAGTAGGGACTTGTCTTACCAAACGTAATGTAATAATGCAAATGATTATGAATGCAGTTGGTATTGCATTTTCGCTCATTCATTATATGTTCAAATGAAATCTTTCAATCCCTAGAACATTGTGCTACAAGTTGTTCCTTAAAAATTCAAATATATCATTGAAGTCACTCTACTCTTCCTCCTAGCGAAAAGAGTTCTGTTACTTTGTTTAAACTAAGGTAATTATTATTTGTTTCATAACTCACTGCATTTGTTTAAATATCATGTTAGCTTTTTTATTCGTAACACATTATAGGGGAGTCTATACATGTAATAATAAATATTTGAGGAGCTTTCCTTTTCAGTTAATAACAATGTAATCCCAAGTAAACTGTAATGTATGTAGTTATACGTATACTTATACTTACTATCTGTACCTATGTGTTGTTGATATTTAATATATTTTTTGTTATTAATTTCCAGTTTTTTTGTATGCAGGGCTGGCAAATTGCTGCTAATAAGTGAAGAGGTAGACAGTAAACTATCTATTAATTTGTAAAGAT
>JAQFYC010000457.1:0-56180 GCA_034694165.1 Tomocerus mixtus
TAATAGAGGGGGCGCTCATTAGAGAGTGGGCGCTTATTGGAGAGTGGGCGCTTATTCATATCAGACGTTCGGGGAGGGGGCGCTTATTAGAGAGTGGGCGCTTTTTGGAGAGTGGGCGCTTATTAGAGTGAATACGGTACTTTCTTGTAGTAGAATTTACAATATACTGGATAGATAACTGGACACTTTTCAGGATTGGGTGATTTTCAAATTAAAAAGTCAAATACTGAGCCCAGCTCAATTCCATCCATTGCATTGCAAGTTTATTGTGTGACTTTACTAATTCTAATTCAGTACAGTACAACAAACACTGGTACATAGAACAAAAGAGCATTCTATAATGCGTTGTGAAGCCTAAAGGGATACTCATAATTATAGAATTATTTCATAACTATAACGTACACGCAGAATTGACAATAGGATTCATCCTATCTGTATATTACTAGGTATTTCATCCCAATCATTGTATTTGTTCTATTACAGTTACAGTCTCTAAATAATATATATATGGACATAACACTGTTCATTTTAGTTCTATCTTTAGGAATACTTCACTGGTTTGCATTTATAGGTAGTTTTGAGCTTTAAAGCGTTATTCTATCTTTATCTGGCATAATAGTATTAGCTGGTAGGCGAGTAAAAGATAAGCAAGGTGATTATCACTAATTAAACGAAAAATAGCATTACAGAAATATTTATATAGGTATAGAAAGTTAAACCAGTAAATTAATCCACATACATATGCAGCCCCTAAATACTTTCAAAGGTCTGTTCAACCAAATTTTGGGATACTAATGGCAAAAGTTGTGATTTTACAAAGCTAAATCATCAGGTGAAATCAAGATTACTAGTATATAGTATATCAGTAATGCAAGATAGTGTTATTAGTAAAAATACGTCAAACATTCTGTTAGAGACTAAGAATTGGAAATTCTAACTAGTACACTACACTACATGAATACACTTTGACTGCCTAATGTACAATACATGCTGATGTAGCACGCTGTTGCGAAATTGTGTGTCTCATGTACGGACAGAATCTATAAATTAAATATTAGTAAGTACTTGTCAATATCAACTTGGACATCAAATTCGGTCTAAGCCTAATTGGTTTCTAAAAGCTAATTGTCATTATTTTTGAACGGGTTTAAAAATAACCATACTGAGGTACATAATCGTATGTGCAAATGTATCTGCACTTGAATAATAAAGTTTTATTGATCCAAATGGAGTAAATTTACAAATACCTACGTAGACAGTAGATACCAATTTTCGCAGTTAATAAGGAGGGAAATGACTACGAATTCACACAATTCTGTATTTAATATAATGTGACGCAAAATCTATTATTAAACTTTCACTTGACGTTTATAAGGTAAGCATATGTATGCCATGCCAGTAATTCTCCAGGAAATATACCTAAGCATGAAAATATTAAGAAACTTTCATTACGCATTCAACTTCAAAGTCAAAAGAATTATGCAATCTACTATTGTACTACCACTACCTAAGTATTTGTTTAATTTTTGCTTGAATGCGCTACAATGGTCGATGACACTTATTTTTAAGCTTTTTCTGAAGTAAGCTTATCAACTTACTACCTTAATTATTTTAAGAGCAGAGCAATTGTATGTTGCACAGTATATTGCACAGTTACATTGTCATTGACAAGTAGAGTGGGACTGTGGACAATAGACAATGCAAAAGACAGCTTATGAACCTATGAAAATATTATACTACAATTCCTGGCAAATAATTGCTTCCTACTAACTAGTACTATAGTATTATAAAAGTCGCCTGGTATGAATAGGTACAGATTTAGGTGCATACAAGGGTTTTGTAGTTATTATAGTGAGAAGGCGAAGGGTGCCACTTGAAACCGTTCATGCAAATTGTGAATAGGTAGTTCTTGTTGAATATACACTCAACGCAACAAAGTGGAAGTTAGTAGTGGATCTCACTGGAAATCTTTTGATAGGAGTGTAATGCAGTGTACATTATGTATTCCCCCCTGCCCCCTCGCTTATTAGCTCAGTTGAAATGATTATCAGGTCAAGCATTAAACTGAACGCTTTCAGTTCTACTTAAGTTAAGCTCTAGCCACCTACACAGTAATTTTCAATAGTCACAGCACATACCTAACTATATCGAATGAGGAGGCTAATAATTTTGCTTTGAAAGTGTTAGTGTAAATGATTTCTTGTCAGTGATGTTGCTAAATACATATTTGCATTGAATAGATATATTTGTGAGGTGAGTAGTTATACTAGGAGACCACTTTAATGAATCTTCTTTATTTAGTGCTACCATAATAATACCATCGAACACTACTACATCGAAGCTTATGTATGAAAAATGATATTATTTTGTGCACTAGCTCATTAAGAGGCAACTATTTACATTTGGAAAACATTGCATTGGTGGGTAGCAAAGTAAATCGTCTGTAGTTAGTACTATTTTAATTTATTGCTTTGTAAATACCGTGTTACTGAGTGGTGAAAGCGAAATTCGCCAATATTTTCGGGATAAAATTCAAAGAAAATTTTGGTTTAGTAGGTACTAATTGTAAGCCAATATTTCTGATGAGATATATGAATAGGGAGTAACATATAATTGTGTTAAATGTACAAGGTGATCTGCTTAACGTAAAATTTAGCAAGTATACATATAGATTATTCCACCACATGTATAAGCTTTTCGCACACCATAGTGTAAGTTGCGTAGTTCGTATTTCATCCATACTTTCCCATGGCCATGCTGGGAACAAAACTATGTCGCCATTTGATAAAATCCCGTTGTATACAATTAATACTTGCATGAACTGTGTAAAACATTAATGGAAAATCTCCTTATGTGCTATTTTATCGTTGTAAGCTTTAAAATATATAGATTTGCAAAAATATTGCGAATTGTGCATGCATACATACTAACAGTCTTGAATTTAAATTCAAACTATGAATAGCATGAGAAATATATTTAAATAATAGTAATTTGATCTGTTAGTCAATCTGATGTTGAGGAACGAATTGCATAACTGATGTAACACAACCTTCAAGAGATTTTCATATATATATGACAGTAATTAATACTGACGCAATTCGTTTCCATATCTATTTATATATTCTTAATTATTTACATGGACGGTGTAAAGCTATCATTTCCGTATATAGTCTGTGTCTTGTATATGAATATGAGGTATTAGTTTAGCAAATCTTTACGAATTGAAACTTTACCCGTTCAACACATTTCTCTGTATGTGCACATAAGGTAGACAGGCAGTAGCCACTTAGAAAGTACTACTTTTACAATATGAGTCTTCATTGTATGTAAGTTAGATACCTTCAGCCTTCAGCGAGTAGTTTTTTGAGACTCCTCAATTGAATCAAATATTATATTTCTTAGTGCGTCGCTGAAAGGTTAGCCACAAGAAATGTAGTAGCAATGCATTACGTTCAGTGAAGGAAAAGTGTGAAAGAAAGCACATTCGTTTTTCTGTTAGAGAAAGTTTTAAGGAATTGTTAGTTCTATTTAGTTTTCTTGGTTGACAATATTTTAGTTGCTTTTGGTTTTGGTTTTACTATATGTACATAGTAAAGTCACATGTTGATGTTGAAGCGAATATAAATAATATGAATGCTACATAGTTTAAAGAGAATAAAAGCAAGCAGTTTGGTTACTTGGCTTTAGTGGAATAAATAATGTGTTAGGAAGTACGAATGTAGTCCGGCCAGTAGTTTTGCAAAAGAAAGAAATCAAAAAATAACACGGACTGGAGGGGGTGCAGTCAAATTCCCCAAAGAAAATAAATGGAAAATTAGTTCCATAAAGTTTAATCAGCTCTAATTCAAGAGTTTTTCTCAGAGTTGTCATACATACAGAGGGAGAGAGATTTTTTCTCATTTTTATGCAACCTCAAGAAATTCAAACACAATACCTACTTCTTATGTGCAAAGCTGAGATTTTTCGAATGCATACACATACACGTTCCTATTCCTTCATTCCGACTTACACTTACACTTACAAGTCCAACTCCACCTCAGTGTAGCAAAAAACTAAAAAGAATATCTAGTTTCTTTTTAAGCTTTAGAAAAATGCTAAGTAAGTATGGATATTATATTAGGTATTCCGTATTCCACAAATGCCTATCAGCCAGTACAGTAAGTATGCCGCTGTCGTCGTCGTCGTAATATTAAATGTCGTGCAATTGTACTTGGGCTTTGGGTTTCGTTCTGCCTCTTTCTCTCCTTGTATTTTCCTACCTGTATTTTACCTAACTGTGTATGAGTGTACGTACAATACAAACTACTTAAGTTATAGTTATACTTTATTATAGCTGCTCTGTGATGAAACTGAGATATAAATCTGAGAAAGTTTGAATTTTGAATGCCGAGCTGAGTGAGTAAAGTATTAGGAAGGTTACTTACTACAAGTTGTATTTTAAATTTACATTACTTACAACCTCAGCTCATGATACGCATAAATAATTTGCTTTATACTCTATTCGTTCTCTGGTTTTCCTCATGTCTCCTCATATATTATTATTCGCTTATCAAAAACACGACAAAAGGCATGCAAATTATTGATTGAAGGAGAATACTAACTACAGGGTAGTACGTGCCCATTTGTGCAGAGATAGGGATAATGTAAATGCAAGTATATATCAAATATCACTAAGTCCAGTGTAATTGTAAAGTGAAGACCTCTAGGACAAGGGTTTTGATATGCGTATGACGTGCTTGAAATACTTATCAAGTACGAACCTTAATTTTACCTAAAGAAGAGTGCATCCAGAGTTCAACTTGGAAAAGAAAGTATTTCCTCACAAATAATTTCAAAAGCTAACCCTTTCTGGAAATGTATTTGTAAGAAAAGGAATATACCTGCATAGCACACAGAAGACATCAGTAAAATGCTTTCGAAAATTAAATATTGGTTAAAACAGGCACCTCAAGTGTTAGTAATTTTTGGCTTACTTAGGTTCAATGGTCGGATCGGAAAACTGACAATGAGATCCCCTGAATAAT
Organism: Tomocerus mixtus; assembly: GCA_034694165.1. Taxonomy (NCBI): domain Eukaryota; kingdom Metazoa; phylum Arthropoda; class Collembola; order Entomobryomorpha; family Tomoceridae; genus Tomocerus; species Tomocerus mixtus. The sequence continues at coordinate 5,025 of JAQFYC010000457.1, forward strand.
ATATGTAGTGTCAAATTCTGGATACCTAAATACATAGTCTCAGAATTTATTAATACTATTTTCATTGTTAGAATTAATAGGTAATATCTCGCTCATATTTATTGGAGCTATTGAGAATAATCATGAAATCAAACATTCAATTTTTGGCATTTTGATGTATGTTACGTACGTCATTATATTTGTATTTTCTCATTCCTGTCTCTAGTTTGCATAAATGAAAACATGTTGACAAAGAACATTTGGAAAATGGTCTGTTGTAAATAAAGCAGTTACGCAAAAACTTTCCCTTGAAATAAATAGGCGAGAAGAGTGAAATATCCCACAAAATATTTCGCATCCCTACTCTTTGAAATTCGGAAAGAAATTGGCATTTATTTCACATTGCAAGTGCATAATTGAAATTATGGGAGGCGCCTTCAATTGTCTCATTTAATTTCATGTATACTGTACATTTATGTCAATTTTTTACGTTTAAAGGATTTTTCCCTGAAAAGAGATTTAAACATATCTGGCATAAAGTCCGTATTAAAGGTAATACAATTATATGAATATATTGTGTAATATACCTAGTTTATAATGAATGATAGATATAGGCGACGTACAATGGCTAAAATCAGCGTATATTTGAGTCTTTCATTTGTACTTGTGTAGGTTTTACGTATTGAAGGACTTGTCAATTATACAGTTACACTTACACAAGTCTTCTATCTGTATCAGGAATGCGGACTCTATTGTCTAGTTCAGCAGCTTTCTGTTTGTGCTAAATAATACCTTCTTATTCTATGTTAAGTAATATATATAAGTTATTAGGGTAAATACATATCTCTGTAGCTATTTACGTACCTAAGTTGTATTTATGCACAAGAGAAGGCAACTGTCACCACGGCAGTTCTTCTTTCTCTTCTCAATGTCCTCAGGAAGAATGGAAAGGAAGAGAAATAAAGGAGAGGACACGACAAAGACGATATTGTATTAGATTTGAAAGGGTTCCCATCTCTCTCAGGAATTAAAATAATGGAGTTTAAGAACCACCAACACCACTCATTTGCATTGATCTTCTGTTGAGATGAGAAGGAGACCTGATGATTACATTCACATTTTCTTATTCTTCTTACATTACAGATCTCCTTTCTCATTTGTCTTTTCTCTTTCCCAGGCCAGAGCCAGACTACTTTCCCAAAAGGCTAAGCCAACGCAAGTATTCTTTTTACCAAGGGATTATTATCTCCAGAACGAAGTACAACAGTACTACCACCACCCCCTCCCCTTAACATCCTCGACACATAATTATAATATGTATTACATAGCCACATAGCAAATATACTTTATGCCCCCGCATTTTAGATTCATGATGTAACTATTGACACTGCTCGTCCATTTGTAAAGATGTGGTTTGCTGTATTTAATCTAATCTCATAAATATAACCAATTCTGCTATGGAATTCATCTTCCTTAAACTCGAGAAACATTTCATGCATAATTTATGACGATTTTTTGAAATCTGTATGTCTAGTCGTCGTACAGACTAGAGCACAATTTCTTGTAGCGTATAATACTAGTGCCAACAGTTCTTTAGGTCCTAATGAAATACGTACCAGTGTCATGAAAGTAACTATGTTTAATATTATGTAGGTCGTGTATGTTAAGTAGGTTGTACAATAGGTTTATTACATACAAAGAAACAAATCTGAATGGAATAGTAATCCATTTCGAAATAATATGTTTTTACTTTGATGTCGAGACATAGGTACTTATGTCTTTTTAATCCATGAAATTTTAGAAGAGCTATTTGAGACGATAGAATAATGTGATTACCTGTACGAAAATGCAAAAATGTAGTTCTTCAGTGACAATCTGACAATGATGGATTTAGCATATCAATTGATACGCAAATATCAAACTGTGCCTGTGTGTTCATTGTTTTATTTCTTGGGGAGCATTTTAATTCGAACTCTGTCTACGTATTTATGTCTGTACGTATGTAGCATACCTGTTTGAAGGTTATTGTACATTGTACACATAATAAGACTATGGATACATACATCAGAGTACTCCGGTATGCCTATCATGCACAATCCTCTAACTTTTTACTATGCAATACTACATCTGAAATATTAGTCTAAATATTTTCAGAAAGCATTTCATGTGAAAATTGCATTTTATATCCTACCTATATGATTATGTTCTAGAATCTTATCTACCGAATATCATAAATGTCTGAGTGGAATTACTATCAATGTCATGTCATTATCCAGATTAAAATACTGTAATAAAAATTTGTTCATACGCTGCATTTTCCATTGTCTTAAGCTTTTATGTAGGAATGTGTTTATGTTCCAAAATTTTCCATAAAAAACTGGATTCTCAAAACCACGAAGTTCAAGTTATATTTGAACGTCCTGTCTGCTGCATTACATCAGCGTCTTAGAAGAACAGTTGAAGTTGAAACTGCAAATAAAATTAATCAGGTTTTGGACGAATTTACTAAATATAGTATTCCTTTTCTTTGTCTGTGATACCTAACGCAACGGTTTCTTAAGTTCAAGGAGTGAAAGTAGGTAAACAGTGAGCTCCGTAATATTCCATCACTGCCAATTCTTGTTTGCACATTAGATTTTCCAGATTTCTATACATTTAAGGGGGAGTAGAGTTAAGGAGGTAACTAAACTTCCAAAAACTGTGATGTGCACTACTACGGTGAATTCTGCGTATAAGAAATTATTTATATATTATGTGAGGTCATACAGGCTGAAAGTTTTCCTTTTAGGGAAAGTATTTCATTTAACATGTTGTATCTCTAAGAATCTCAAGGTAGAATCTTTAAACCTTTTTAATAGGTACCTAGGTATTACACACTTTAGTATTTTCTATTAATAAATAATAAGTACACAAGGTACGTATTTATAGACAAGGCAAAATGCCGTTTATCGTACTCAAATTGGTAACAACTACCGTACAAGAGTATGTTCTCAATAAATATAACGTTTCTTGACACAGACTCCTGTTAGACCGAATTCACTGTATTTTTCCAGAATTCCTTTGAACTTTTTATTCATTGTTTAATCACTTCTACTCTTTTGTTTCGAACATCTAACTGTTTGTAATAGGATGTTACAATATGTAAGTAATACTTATTTTATACAATAGCTTACTACGTTCTACGATTTAGTGAAAGTGCATTGTGTATGATACAATACACGCTTAGGAACATACAAATATAATTATGCCATCCCACATATTTAGAATATGCCTCAAACTAGAAAATCCCATTAGCGTTATAATTCGAAATTTTTGTTCATACATTCCTATAGTTATATTTAGGTAAATACATAGTTTTGTATTTGCCTTCATAATATATTTATATATTATGAAGTCTATATGTCCCTGTACTATGTCTCATTGGAAGCGGAATGTTACGTTTTGCTTAGAAGAGCTGACCTCCGACCTTCCAACTAAATTCTATTTACGTACTACAGATACAGAATGACTAAAGGAAAGTACCAATAAAGGCTTTAAAGTTATAATTGCGTAGGTATGTTTGGATTTTACGTCAGTAGTCAGTACATATTCTTAGCACTTGATAAGTTTACAATTACACCTCCCTTTTCAATAATAATGCAAAGATTATATTAATGTATCATTTAGTATTACAAATTACAAAGTATTTCAGGTTTACCTACACTACATACATAGTAGGTATTTTAGTACACTAATTTACTTAACGAAATGAATGTTAGGCAGGTCTAGGTAAGGGTACATAGGGAAATGACTTTTTGCGACCAATATCCTGGAGGCACCATATATTACAATTGTGGTTGGTATGTCTATGACTATAGCTATACCCATTCAATTTGATGATCTGCCACTATTGCATCGCACACTGCACTGCATCCTTAAGGAAGCTCGTCGTCTCTTGTGCATTCCACGCTATTGTTTCTACAGACTGGATTGGTAAGTGTCGGTGAAAGTAACTCACAATCAGTCACTTCCCCGCCACTTCCTATTAGTATGTAATGTAGTAAAAGTTGAGTTACGACTACTACAATAAGACTAGTAACAGGAATATAGTAAGAAGGTCAGTTGTCAGTTAAGAATAAAGGAGAGTAAAAGTTTCTAGTTTTGAAAATGGGTTTTCTTCTCTGTTGTTTCGATTGTTTTAATGATGAGAAAGTTGAAAAGAAAGGGAAACTGAAATCACAGAGAGAAAGTTTATAATATGAAAAATAGTATTTGTCATTTTAACACCCACAGGGAAGTCGTCAGTTAGTTACGACCAGCACTGACTTGACAAGTATATTCCCCAAAGTAAAATTTAAATGAAACTCAAATTTCATTAAATATCTGTATAGGTAGAGAGTAGGTAGTTGGCAGAATAATAAACAAGTTACTTACAACTATAAACGAACTCAGGGTCACAGCATATCATAAGTACCTAAGTAGTTTTATAAAAGAAAAATTCTTTATTATGTATCTCCGCTCCGTCTCAAGTACATAGGTTAAGGTATCTAATACTTCACAATGGTGAATACAAATTGCAGAAAGCTAATACTTAACAATACAATACTGAAAAGACAAACTGCTTCACAATCCTTTGTAGAACTGTTTCTTATTGCTAATACTAGTATTTCATAGAAGGGACCTATAATATTTGTAATATACATAAAATATAATAGTGGAAGAATCTATGAAATTCTTGCCACATTTTTTTATTACGTAGTATCTATCTCGACATTGAAACTTACGTCATTAGTAATTGCTTATGACATACCACAGTACACATTTTCTCACATTTTTTACTTATACTTTACTTAATTATATTGATAATAATTGCGGGGGCGTTACTTTTTACATTGAACGATATATTTTATACTAAATATATACAAGTAAAATATTTGCAATTGGTCTAGCAGATGCCATGCAGTGTACTTATAATATTGTTTTAAAAATAGGACATATCCTATTGCATAGCAATTGTGAGTAACTTAAAAGGATTTGTAAATTTTTTCAGTTCCCAATGGTGTGCTTAATAATTTCCATGTATTTACATAATATGTCTGAAAAATGAAATAGATATAATTCATCGAATTTTCTCACATTTACTAGAAATAAATTCAAACAAATGTACATAGTGGTACCCATTCAATACGTAAATATAATGCTGTTATATTAGTAGACGCCTCAATTTGTTGCTCTGTTCTTTTAAAGTTTTGCACACTAATGACTTATATTTTTGTGTGGGGCACCTGCCTTGCTTACTGCCTATGTAATTCACTTTCTTTCTCTATGCATATGTTCAGCGAGTACTCTATTCTCCAGAGCCTCTTAGCCTAATATCTGGAGAATTAATTATTTTTACAGTGAATTGACTTGTGATTCGGAATTAGCATCTCCGAATTAGCCGGAGACGATGTATGAGATTTCTGTTTCCGGACATCGGAAAACGTTCCCTCATAAGCTAAATTATTCTACTTAATTGTAGTTAATTTATAGGGACCAGCTATAAGGAAAATGAATTAGCCCTTATAGTAGTAGTTAGTGTACACGTTCTCATAAATATGCACATATATTACAAATAAAATGCTGACTTGGAGAATAAGCTGGATGTTGTTCTTACATGTAGCAAGTTATTAAGCTACAGGTCCATTTATTTTCATATTTTTGCTGAAAAAGCATAACAGTAATTATGTCTGGGAAGAAAAGCAAATTAATTATCATGCATTACTACAAGCATAGTAATATAAGTACCTATAGGAGTTCATCTTGCATAACTCACTTATTGTGATCGATCTAATGTCGCAACGTGTAGGTATTTCCAAAATGAGTAGAACAACATAATGATTCTTGCTGCTGGAGATCAATTAAAGACAAAAGTCACTCTTCGGGATCGGGAGAGAGCAGATACCGTAAATGTTGTAGTAGCAGTTGCAGGGCTATGTGAAACACACACTAAATGTTTTTAGGCGACTAAAACTATTGTTCATTCCAATCCGTGGATTATTACACCATTTATGGCAATTACTCGTAAACTTTTGAAATATCTTCATAAACATGATCTTTCTGCTGAATAAAATCAACAATTTATTTAGTAACTGTTCATTATTCGTGACATCAAATAAGAATAGCACATTTGTTTGGTCATTTGAAAGCGTCATGTTGTGTTCTTCTTTGTTCCACATTACCCAAGTTGATTCAATACTAACATGCATTCCAGGATTCTCTTTGACAGGTGGGATTATAATGAAGGTACAGTACATCCAGAAATCCCATTTTTTTCACTCCGGTCCAATAAGTATTTGAATTTATCCTTGAGCTAGCAACGGTAGCCAACGGTGACCCCGCACCATTAGACGCATAATTACACTTGGTCCAAAATTATCGGTTTTTTTGGACCAGGGTGAAAAAATGGAATTTCGCATGGTTACTGTTACTACAAACCCACTAGGATACTGCTATGCAAATCATCTTGCACTCACCTACATTATAATAAAATCATGCATACATTGTCGCATGTTCCCCTTAATCAAAAGCTCCACTCCTAATCCAAATTGCATACACTTCTGATGTATCCATGGAATGAATATGATAATCTCTAGGTAAAAACATCCATTATTTGCAGAATCGAAGTGTGTGCAATATGCATAACAAAAGTTTTGTAGTCAAATTGGCGAGTAGCATTGAATATTGTTTTTAATCAAGAATTCTAATTGATATGTCTTTGCGTGTTTTCTTCAAGATACTATAATATAGTGTAGTCCTAAATTCTATGCAATGTTTCATTAAATTATACTGAAATTGGCTTTCAATGTCATCGCAAAGGTTATTCTCTGCATGTCAATAACATATTTGTTAACAACTGGACAAAAAGTGGCGAAATCTAGTTCTTTCTTGAGAATTTCAAAGTCATTTCGTACAAATATTATTGTATTACACAAGAAATTAAGGAATTTGAAACAATTAAAAGTTCACATGGGCTTGCGATGTGAACAACTTATAATATATCACAACTTCTAACGAGAAGAGATAAAAAATAAAAATAGCCTTAAAAATAGAGAATTTGGATACAAAAGTCAATGAATTGTAGTTGACAAACTTTCAACTGCGGCTAAGTCTCACTTTCGTTTTTTAATTGAGTTTTAATTATTCCAACAAGAGTTTTAGTCAAAGATAACTTAGTTAGTCCTCACACCAATCTTAAGCTAGTAAATGAAACTAAACATTTAATAAAATACTTCAATAGACACTCCTTGCCTATAAATAGCACTTTCTGGGTTTATGCTCTTTTTTGATACATTTTTTAAAGGTTACAAATGTACACTAGGTATAATTGCAGATGAAAACGCATATATTACCTCACAAGAGTTTTTATTATTAAGTAGATCAGATCCCTTTGGCTTTGGCACATTTTACCGGCTAAGTTACCTACTGTAGTTTTTTGAATTAGTCAAATGTGTCCCATATCGTTTTCTCATGTGTATCAACCTTTCTACAGATCCATATCCGAATTCACAAAGGGTTGTGTAGAACCCTACTCCAGTTCTGTACTGTAAGCGTAAGCAACTCTGGGATGGGGACAGTAAAACATCCTGTTATAAATTCTCTTTTGGTTAAAAGGCTTTTACCTGAAAAATTCATAACGAATTGCGGAAACTCGATTCTGAAACGTCAGTGCTTAAATATTCAATTTATTCTACCTTTGGGCATTCGCCTTCCTTTTATATCTTTTACGTAGGCTTCCTTTAGCAGGCGATACAAGTTTGATTTAAAGCTTTTGAACTGCACTTGTATTTGTGAAGCTATCGGAGACACACAGAGAACATTTAAGAACGGTTTCTTATATCATTAGATCAAACTCAAGTTTGCCCTCAGTTTGCTCGGTGTCAGTGTCACCAATAATTGGTCTCCTCCCGATCCTATGTATTTATGTGGCTTATACAACTATATTATAGTCAAGCCTTCCTATTTATAATATCAGATTCATTTCTTAGTAAAGTAAATATATGTAGGTGTAGGTATTACTTATTTGCTCTCATCGTCCTACCATCTTTTCAACAAAATAATCCAACAGGACTAATACAAATAAAATTCAAAAGCAAACTCACTATAATCTATACTTATATCACTACTACTTACCATTAAATGTAAACTAAACTTAGCACACAAGCTTATTTAGCTTTCCTTAGAAATATTAGTCTTTTTTAAAGCAAGCTTTGATGAAAGCGTTTAAGGAGTTAATTCGAAAATGTGAGAACCGAGTATTCCATCCCATCCCACGCATCTAATATCATTGTTTTCTAAAAATAAAAACATGAGAGAGAAAAGTATTTTCACCAATTTAATCACCTTCTCAGTATAAATAGTATAAAGTATGTACCTTGCATATCTCTACTGCAGTAGCATATATTTATCGTCTGTTATCGTTACAAATGGCATAAACATCAGTACAACGGAGAAATGTCATTCATTTATTTTATTTCCGTTTAAAATGGATTTAATTTCGGAATAGAATTTTGCAGTAAATGTTGCATGAAAATGTTGGAATGTTGGTTGACAAAGATGCAATATCTACACTAGTTCTTTCTTAGTATAAAAATATACTTATTCTGTAGGTACTGTTACATTGTTAGTTTAAATCGGGAGAAAGTCAACCTGGGTGATGGTAATAAATAGAGTACATTTGTGTAGGTCTTGACAATTCCATTTTGTACAGCAGCGAGTCAGGTAGTGTACTTATCTTATTATACTCGTAGACAGGTAACACATTTACTTCATTTGTTGTAAGTATAATGGTTATAGGAGTACTATAAATGTTTCTTGTACTAAATAGATATACTGTACATATATAGTAAATAAGTGGATTACCTTTAAGGTCAGAGGAAATTTAATCTGACAGGATTTAAACCCGATTACGGTTTTAACTGGAATTCGACTAATTAATGCTATTCACAGTATCGCAATAAAGTTACTGTGAAAGTAATGAGATGTGCTACATGGTGCTTACGTAGATTATATTAAAATAAAGTGTTAATCTTATAATTTAGGTTGATATGGAATTTTAATACCTAAAGAGCAATTGTGAATACTCATATTTGTAAGACTTTTTGATGCCGGAATATTTAAATCTCAAGCATGTAGCCTGTAGCATCCTTCCCACTTGAATTTATAATTAAGTTTACACTAATATAATGGGATAGTGATAGTTAGGAAGAGTAAATGCAATTCGTATATGTGTGATATTCTTTCCTCACGTAGTTAATTTCTTTTTATTATTTGTTCTTACAGGTCGACAGTTCAACAAGGAGATAAATAATTTAAATAAAGAAAGAAAATTTTCAGACACAATCATCACAATGCGGACGGAATTCTTAATCTTCCCCGTGCTATATCTGCTAGTAATTTGCAAGAATTCATTCGCAATAGCAGAAAGTCAACATTCTGCCAATTCACGACAGCATATCGAACAACCGCATCTCTCAATCCCCGATGAATCAAGTTAGTCTCATTCCACTCTAACTAGAGTACCTTACATTACCTATATAATGGAAATTATACGCATAACTTTTAGTAACCCTATTATGATGTATATATGTATATTTTACTGCGATTCGTGGAAACAACGGTTAGCAATAATAATAATTAGCTTCCGTTTGTTTAATTAATTAAAGTAAACATAATGAAGAAATTCGCCGAATTTATAAACTTTGCGAGACAACTAACTTTTGCTCTATAGTGTATTAACTAAAATGTGTACTTCGCTAATTCATTTGGATATTTTATGCAAAATACAAAGTAAATATATCCACTGCTTAAGTATTTTTCGTAGTACATCATAATTAGACAACTTAATTTCTTTTATTCGTAAAATTAGGGTATATTTCTAGGGAATGAACTAAAATGTAAAGTTGCCTAGTGTAATACGGCAGAAGTAGTAAGTGAGAATGAGAGTTTGAGTATGCAGAGAGAAATATGTAATTAAAGTCTCATATCTTGGCATTTATTTTCTATTTGTTGACTCTTTGACTGGAGTTGGAAGGGAAAGTTGACACAAGGAGAGTACAGACGTGTTTCTTGCGGTGTGTTAGTTTCAGATGAGAAGCGGAGTGGGAACTCGGTGAACCCTCGAGACTTAATGCGATATCTCCTCCTCACTTTCCATCCGAACAGTGCTCATTACGGAAGAGGAGCAATGGGAATTCCATTTCGACCTGTGAGGAGAATCGGCTCCGAGTTTCTTGGCAAGAGGTAACAATGATTTGCTTCCTACGATAACTTTCCCTTTTCTACATAGTACCTAGTAGCTACTACAGTACTTACTTTATTCTGTAGCTACTTTTGCATTTACCTACTTCAACACTTTCACCCGTTTAATATTTACTATACGGACAGATACTTTACTTACATAGAAAGATTTAAAGTGAGAGAGAGAGAGAAGTTGAAACTAATAGCCGCATTTTTGGCCTTCGCTTTGACTACTTCAACCCACGGCACAGCACGTGTGCCTTGTGTACTCTAAGTATTTAGTAGACCAACTGAAAATAAACTGATCATAACTAAGTAGAAATACACACAAGGCAAGTCAATTGTGAAAACCTTTGCATTTTTAGGAGATGAACCACATTGCTTGTTTTTTGATTGATTTGTAACACAAGTAGGTAGTTACACAGTGGGAATGACACGAAATGCATTACGTTCTTGTGTGCCACAGTATTTCAAGAAGGAATGCTAATACTGTACTTGTGGACATAGTATCAATTATTGTTATCTAATTACACATTGCAAGTTACGTCATGTAATGTAAGCATAGAATTATAGGTGCAAGGTTTTGTAAATGTGACATCTATCCTTCATTCGTGTGACATTTCTGAGGCTCTCGTATTTAACACAAGCAATTAAACATGTTGAGAGCATTATAAGCAAAATCAGGCATTGTTTGAAAATGTTCGGCATTTTTCCATAATTTCCATTTATGGACAGTTTTATTAAAAGTGGTATTGAATTTATATGTCTGATAAGACGTGATTTTGTACACTAAGTATGCACTAAATGCTCTTTGATACACAAGGAATACGAATCTTTAGCTGTGTGTAGGCAAGTTTAGATTCCTTGCCAATTATTTAATCATGGTTGCAAATGTAGTCAGCAAATAGTCTTTTATATATTTTGTTCCAAAAGCTGACGGTTATGTAAAATTAAAATGATAACATTGACGATTTCTGCATCACTGTTTGCAGGGAAAATATTCCTTTGAAGATGTAGAGCAGAACAGACGTATAAAGGATTACGTTCTAGGCCATTTGTTAGATTTTTAGAAAAGTTCGCTTCCGGAAGGATTAGCGAGGTTAACTTATCTAAAAGATCTACAATAGGTCTATGCTAGCATTTACAGACAGACGGTTTCAGTTCATGAGGAATTGCTAGGTTTCCATTATAAAATTAGTAATACTACTTATTATACTATAGTATATAGTACTATAGTTGCATTATCCCCAAAATGAATATGTACATTACGTATTAATAAATTAACAATATAAGTAATGTAATGCATGTAATTTATATGCATGCAATGTATAAGTATTCAAAGAAACGAGGATCCTGAGGAACATTATGCAAAAGTGTATGAATATGCTGGCATAGGTAATATTCTCATGGAAAATATTCCTAAACTTGACTACAAAGCAAATTATTTTGTTAGTCAGATATGAAATGAAATCAAATTGCATTTTTGCGTAGGATAATACAGGACTATTTCTTCAGTCAATAGAAGTTTAGATTAAATATAAGTTTATGTATAAAAGGATTAATATTTAAAATTCGTATTTGAATGGGAAATAAAAGAATGAGTGTTTCCGTGCAGGTCTGTGGGGATGCCCAGCTCGGAGGAGATGGAAGACTACAATCCCGAAAAACGTGGCCTCGGATCAGAATTTCTAGGTAAGCGACGACTGGGATCCGAATTTCTTGGGAAGAGGAGCGATGGGGATTTGTACGACGGAGGAAGTCAAGAAAGGAACTTTGCAGAGTGGCTGCACCATCAACAGCATATGCAGCAACCTGACGACCTGATGATGATGAATAATATGGAGAAACGGAGATTGGGCTCAGAGTTTTTAGGGAAACGACGAAGCGATCTGTACGACTGGCTTTATAAGCGTGGGCGTTTGGGCTCCGAATTTCTCGGGAAGAGAGACGTTTCGCCTGCTGGACCTGAATCTGCTGGAGTTGGAGTTGGTCAACAAGAGCAAGTTGGAGCAGGTGATCTCGGGCCAAGGGAAATGAGTCAGACTTTGGATGACGTTCGACAATTCTCTAAGTAATCAGATCAGCCGACTGAAAGATGAAGGCCAGGCCATCATCCTCAAAAGCATCATCAACAACTTCATCATCATATTATACATATACACATACATACATACGTACGTACTTCAATAGAGTATAACTAAATATAATATAACAAAATCTCTTGTCTTGTGTCTCTGTAATATGACTTAATAAAAATGTCACCGTAACAATCCAATCCAACTTATGTGTGTATGTCCCTCCTCCGCACTAAATACATGCATATTATTATTAAACTAAACCCTTTTCATGCTATACATATATTTTAATCACACAAAACATTATTTAAGTTGGTTTCCTAGTTATATAGTTGCTAAATACTATAATACTTATAAGATATCCATGAAAAGAGAGGCATGCCCACTCGATATTATAATGTATATACTCATATCTGTAAATGTATGTGTCGTATAATCGTATTTATGTAGTTACTTATCCAAACTTGTAAAATAAAAACTATCTAACTATGTAATCATAAATCACCAACCAAACTCGTAAATATCAGAAGCTTTCCACTATTACTCGTATGTATAATACTATATGTATATTTAGTCGCTATATTATAACAATATATTATGTAATACTGCTATCTAATCCATATACTGTATACCTACCTAATCCCACACAAAATCCTCGTCCTAACTAATAACCTTAATTGAGTTTCTTTAATTGAAATATGTACCGACTGGAATTGGGATAGTATTTAAATGTACATAGAAGTTGCAATGAACAAATGAAATGGAACAGAACAGGGATGTAAATGTGATGTCATTGTGTGTATTATCAATTTGGAGGAGACGTCACTCATATCATACAATTTTATAAAGTAATATTATGTAGATGTCTATCCCAAAAATTTTGTTGCAGGGAAATTACTAGTAGATTTTGATTTCAATAAAAATATGTAATTACTGATACTCTATGATGTGTAATGTGAATTCTCTGTCAATTATAATTAGCAAAGTAAATGTAAAAGTTCGATTGCCGCTTTTCTACCAAAGTTACTTGCATTTATAATGGAAAGTCGGAATAATATGACGCTGGAGTAATATATGAAGTACATAGATACTGTCTGACACTAACAAGAAAAAAAATGCATAGGTACGCCAAACAAATAATTTGTTTAACCTCCAGCGATAAGCCATTAATTGGCTGAATAACATAGATTCCCATTGTGCAAATACTAACAATACATACAATATATATAATTTATACGTATGGTACTTAAGTACTAAAGGTACTAAAAATTATTACTGGAAACCTGGGTAAATTATTCGCTATACAGATGATTTTCAGCTTATATTCTTTGGCACCAATGATTAAGTGAAGGGAAATGTTGCCAACAAAGTTCTCTATCAGAGAACACCATGCATCCAATTTCCGTATTTATTTCTAGTTAGCTTTCTATGAATTTTCTACCTAATGTCAATATCTGCATTCAATTACTGTAAATACACGAGATACTTTCTCGCCCCATTATTGAATTTGAACATCTAAATAAATTCTATGCATCTGTAGACAAATTAGCTGACTAATTGGTTTTGCTGCATGTAATAATAGTCAGAGGACAGAAGAGGAAAGAGTCGCCATGTACCATGCCATACATACCAAGTGGAGGAAATAGAAGGGATAGAGAGTTTCCCGACTTTCTCCATTGCAAAGTTTGATCAAATTCCCCAAAATTAAATTAGTATTGACATTGATTATTCTAGCATTCAGATTTATTGTTACGGTTACTATCTATTATTAGCATCGTCTATATCTACATTATTGGGCTGCATTCAGTCTGTATTATATATGTAATATTTGTTTTCTGTCCCTATACTCCTAATCGCATTCATTGATTTTAGAAGCGACCTTCTGAATTCAGAACTAAATTAATATAAACTGTGGTGAGTAAATAAGTTAACTTAACTGTATTACTGTATACACTGCATATGTAAGGCATATATATAGTGGGTACCATCATAAGATGTTGCAAGATTTTCGATCTGTCGGTTCATCTTTCCTATTTTATTCAACATTAACGCAAGTGTGAAAAGATTTACTTCATTTTATAACCAAATGTTTTATCAAGGATTACATTACGAAAACTTTTTAAAGAAACATTTTTACTGATTGTCAGAACAATTTAGCCATTACATGTTTTAATATGTGAATTTGCATGTAACATGCGAAAGTCGGGGACTCTTTTGGCGTCTGGATCTCGTGACCTCAGTATTTTAATTTGGAATGTACATCAATATTTAGAGAAGGACCCGGTGCCCGCAGTCAGTAAAAGTAACGCACACCTGGGATGGATGTGGGCCTTTAGCATTAACCATTCTCATTTACTGCCCGCAAGTTGGGACACTACCGTCAAAGTCTGGGATAGAAGTGAAGACTTTCGTCTTGTTCAGAGTTTAAAGTTAGTCATTATCTGTTTTCAATATTGAATTAACCAATAAACTAAATATAATACTAAGTAAATACTGAATAAACTAATTTATTAAAAGACCTGCATGCCTACCCAATGATTCCTCCTTGTATTAATCCTGTTTCAATTTTCAATGATACAGCGCTTGTCTTGCCTGTCTTTGTTTGGCTACCAAGGATGATCTTGTGGCTTGTGGAACTAGTGGAACAGTCGACAAGAAAGTATTATTTTTCGATCCACGCAACGTATATGAACCAATTACCTGGTACAGGGCTCACAAGAAAGCGGTTTTGGCCCTCGGAATGGGCAAGGATAATGTAATCACATGTGGGGAGGATGGAAAAATCATATTGTACGACCTACGCAAGAAAATGGTCCGCAAAGAAATCCAGGTACAATTAAATCGCTGTCTTATTACACAGATCTTTCAATTAATGTCACAATAGCGCCCATGAAATATATTAGAATGGAAATTATGTAATTTTTAGCTTCGAAACTACCCGATGTGTTTATCGTTTCACAAGGAAGATCCCTCTGGTCTCTTTTACGTCGGGGACAAAAGTGGAGAGGTGCATATAATTGACGTGGAAAAGTTTGAAATTGTGCAGAGTTACCAAGTAGGTCATAAGTATAAGCGAGCCGATTGCGGAGTCTTCCACAGTCTCGGAAGCGTCTTCACTTGCTCCCGAGACGGGGTCTTGAAAATTTTCGAACCATCCACCGATCTTAAAGAAATGTGTTCTATTTCTATGGACGCTGAGCTACCTGCCGCAAGTCTCCTCCATATATCCCCACTTTTCTACATATTGATTTCAAGACTACCTATATTTCCTACTGTATATATCTTTAAAATCTTTGCTCATTGTATTAAAATGGATGAGATGGGTGAGACAGATGACAGAATAAGTGTTTGTATTGTGATCATATCCAACAAATTTGGATTTATTTTCATTTGTGAATTTATTAGGTGCACGCGCTGAATAACACAATGGTTTTGTGATTCATAGCCATAGCGCAAACAAGTCAATCAAACACGAGCAATGATGTATCAGGTACTTATGTGCATTAATTACCTATTTCAAATTCCAGGAAATGCCAATGAAAAGACTATTTTAATGTTGGACATCTATTGTATCATTTATTTTCGGGCTACATGTTTACGTAATGGGGATAGCAACCAAAACCGTATTTGGCCAGTAGCAAACGAGAGGGTGTATGTGAAAGAAAGAACACATCACTTGTAGACTTCTTCCAGTTGTATTCATAATGGATGTAACAACTTAACAATATTATATTGTAAATTACCCATATCATCATCATATCATTATGTATCATTATAAGTTTCTCTTGGAAAAGCATCTCAATGAATATGAATGCTGTCAGCCCTCCACACTATCATATTATGTTATAATATAATTTGTAATACAATTTAGGTAGTATCGTAGTGTAATTGTGTATCATCATCAACATCTTCATTTTCTGGTAGTAATATCACTAAAAACTATTGTGTTATTTCGTACTTCGTAGCTCATCAGTATGATAGACATTTTTGGGGAATACATACACTTTCCAAATAATTCTAACTATAGGTATTAACATAATATTTTTGTAAACAAAAGGGAGACTATGAAAAATATGTCATTAAGATCCATGCGTGTATAATTACTGCAAAAACAAAATCGTCCTTCTATTTCAGATATACAATTTGCAAAACATTAATTCATGAGAAACAAGGGCTATTGTATAAAAATCTGTTAGAAGAGAAATTAGTTACTAACAAAAGCATTACAAGTTTATAAGATATTTATTTCTACAGTCTAAATTCGAAAGTGTTTTATGGACAAAGGTTAGGTAGGTATTCTCATTGTCAGTATCACTCACAGACATCAAGATGCTATCTCATGTCTTATGATATCACTGTAATGCAAATGACCCTTTTATTTTAGTTTAATTTACACTAGGTAGTTATTTAACCGATACTGACTGTTACAGTAGCAGGTAGGTTAGTTATCATTATTATTAGTAGTATCTAATCTTCCTATAGTTAGGCTCCTAAATAGTTATAATATTTACGTACAGATAATTTAATAATAGGAATTATTACATAATTTGTAAAATGAGGACAAGACGGAGGAGAGGAAGTATAGGGAATTGTATATTGACATGACAATAAGGTAATATACTTCGAGCAAAAGTGAAATTAGTGCACGAAAAACTGGGTCGTTTTGTATAACACTAGACGTAAGTAAATATTACTCACGTTACATATACGTTTCAACGTCAACTATTTTCGCATCGTAATTAGCTAAATTATATATTCTATATTATTAATAGTAGTATATGCAGTAACTTTGTGTCTACTGTAGACTGATAAAACCATTTTTGTTTTGTTGTGTATCTACTCAAGTAGGCACCTACGAATATTTAGTTTTTAAGTTTGACTTATATTATTATCATTTAGTATTTATAATCGTACAATCTAGGTATACATTATTATCAGTGTAATCTGTATTAAGCTTTCACAACATAAAATAACGTATTTTGCTTGTAATCATATCAGTAGTGTTCATTTTTATATCATCACTTGAATTAACAATATTAAATATTATCTTAGCATATCTACCTAAGAGAATTGTAGTTGTATGTATGTATTTACCTTATTTACTAATGTAGTTATTGATGATAATGTAAATACTTAATTAAATAATGTACTTTTGTACGTCTGCTTGTAGTGTTAATGTTAATAGGTAATCAATTACATGGTTAACATGCGAAAACTTAATCAAGGGATATCTTAAGAGCGTAATATATTATTATCACACTTAATTAAAATCTACACATAGATAATATTGCAAAAAAGTAGCCAATTTTTCAATACAAAATTGAGAGAGAATTATAATTGTAAATGCAACCACAAAACTTTTACTTATTTTACTTACGCCGACAATAAGGCAGATCAATCAAAATTTGAAACAATATTTTTCATTCTAAAGACTTCTACTCAAGCCGAAGAAGGTCTAGGTTCAGTCCAGGTTATTTGATTCTATTTTTGGTGTTCACCATTAGAATTGCTTTCTGTCGCCGTGATCTTTGACGCTTTGCTGTAAAAGATACTGGGCCATTCGAATTTGACCTGGGGCTCCAGAAATTGTGATGATTCGGTCAGATGCGCCAGGTAGGGCTTCGTCAATAGTAATGCTCGCACCGGATTCAGCACGAATACGACGGATACGAGAGCCTCCCTTGCCAATAATGGCACCCGCATACTGAAAATAAATAGTATGCAAACAATATCAGTAGTTAACATTAACAAGGTATGGAAATAATTGTATATATAACCAAAATGTTAAAATGTCTAACAAATGTATTTACGTAGAATGAAAACTGCAAGTACAAGGTTTTCTACAGTATGCCTAGAATAATATGCCTAGAATATATAGTACTCTTTCTGAGACAGTATTTAAAAGATAATGCACGCGAATCGGCATCAAATAGGGCCACGGAGCGATTTAGGAATTCTGTACTGTGATAACCTTGTGTTAGACTCTTTTTTATTTTAAAAGTGACCGTATTGAGGATTGAATTTGCTTACCTCCTTCGGAATGGTCACTTGAGTCGTAGTACGATCATCTTCTACGTAGTCAGGATCATAGTCATCATGTCTCCCTCCATTACTGCCGCCTAAGAAAGACACTTTACATTATATTCAGACACTACCAATGATAAAGCCTTGAGGAGAAAAGTAGATCAAGAGTGATTAGGTTTCGTGCCTTCTGCCTTACCTCGATGACGTCCACCACCGCGGCCTGTCCCTCCCCCACCTCCCCCTCCTCCACCCCCATCTCGTCCGTAGCGAGGTGGACCTCCCCCTCGAGGTGGCCCACCTCCTCCCATCATTCGTCCACCTCCGCCTCCTCCTCCACCGCCTCCCATAGCTCTGTATCTGTCTCCTCCACCTCCTCCTCCGGCCCCTCCACCACTCCCGTAACCTCCGCGAGACTCTCCAAAGCCACCATATTGAAGGGCATACATTTCGTCATAGTTATGAGGATCATATTGTTCATTTAATCCTTTAATCGGATTCTGTAAAGACGTAGATGACTGTTTTCAAAATCGAGGTATCAATGAATTACAAATCTTTCCTTTCTATTAATCAACTAACACACAAAACATAAAGTTTGTAAAAATTGCTCCGATTACTCACACTGACATCGTTAACAAGGGCAACTATCTGCTTGATGGCATTTAATACCATTTCCACTGAGCCAGATACAGCTACGACTCTGTCAGTACTTCTGGGACAACAGCTTCCATAAACTTTAATCTGGGCACTTGTTGACTAAAAATAAGAATATAGAAAAGCATGTTGTTAGCATAAAATAAATCAACACTGTACATTTGCTATCGAGTCCAATACTGAAAAACCTGCAGTATGTAATGTAAAATGTAAACAGGAAGATAAAAACAAACTTCTAACCTCTCTCAGCTCTTTTATCTTAGCTCCAGCCTTTCCTATAATACAACCAACTTGGGTGTGGTGGAACAGCACTCGAACTTCCACCATCTCCACTGTGTCACTTCCTCCGCGATTGCGGTCTTTTGACGCCTACAAGTATGACAAGAAACCATGTTATGCTACATTATGTTATCTTTGGGAGTGGGGCGTCCCAAAGAGATTACATCACTTCATCTTCATAACTAATACTTAATATCAAAGGAGTAGACAGGAGATATTATAATTTTGAATCTCATCCAAGAAATCTCCAACTTACATCTTCAATCAGAGGCACAATCTGAGTGAGCACATTCAAAGTCGTATCTTGGTCATCTGCCGCAATCGAAATCAGTCTGAAAATAATAAAAATGGAACAATTTGTTTCAATTTTTGCACAGCTCTCAGTCGGACACCAATTTCCTTCTAGAATGACATTTGTTAATTTTGTGCGTGTATGTACGTACAATAATAGCAGAAATACAATAAAGGATCACAAGGACAGTACAATATAGCAATAATACAGTAATTGACGAAAGGATGGAATCTACATACTTTTAAGTAATAGAGGGCCTAGTCTATGAAGACGCTACATACGTACTTACAATTTACAATAACAGCAACACAAATATTACAAATCTAACGTGTGTAACAATACAAACTTACAAACCTATTTTCAAATATAGAAGTACATAGACATAAACATGAACAAAGACAGGTTTAGTTACAGAGACAGAGAGTTACATAAGTAAGGTGTTTGATTACAAAAGAATCTCCAAATTTAAGTTTGTTAGTGACACATACATAAATAGATAATAGGCAAGATGGATGGATGGATAATGTAGTACAATACTGAAGAGAGCAGAAAGAAAACAGGAAACTGGTATCAGACTGTGCAGATTATCACCAATGCATACGAATATCATAAATCATCTGCTGGGTCGGAAACTCTTGTTCCTGTTTCATTATTCGAAGCTTAAGTAATTCCATTGCAATTACATAATAGAGATTATTGTTAAGTTACTTTGCAGACTTAACTACGATACGATACGAGTTAGTAAGTAAGGAGAGACTAGAATATTAATTTTGTCCCTATTTTTACAAATTAATAATGTCATTCCTTATATTGGAATAGAGACAGGAGTCTAAGAATAGAACTTATGAATATTAAACGACGGAGTTGGTGCTCTACCCAGCAGAATGACATTCGCAGATGCAAATACGGGATATATATTTATGTGGAAGAATGATTGATATTTATTTAAAAGAGGACATGGGCGGGCGTTACCGTTCTGGGCCAGGACAATCTGGGACACTGATGGTGGCTTTGTTCTATAGTTTGACAGGGTAACGGGGCGGGACACCAACGACCAGAAAAAAACACAAAACGGGACCCATCATCAGAATAATATCCCAATAAATGTCATACTTAGAACATACTCATAAAGGAGCACATTCCTTATTGGACAGACATTCTAATACTTCCAATTAATTCATTTAATATAACTTTTTTAAAGATATGTATATAAATATAGACAAATAGATTCTGTAATTATTTGAAGAGTTAGTCAGTTTCTAGTATTATAATGGCCAGTTAGATGTCAATTCACAAACATTTCTTTTACTTTTAAAATTGAAATTAATTCATTATTGGGAAAATGTTACAAAGTTAATGAATTATGTATGTACAGAAATATATCAAAAGGTTCTTTTTCATTTAAAATATTGAAAGCATATCCAATAGTCAAAATATTATATTGCTAATATGTTAAGTAGTAAATATCATTTCTTATTCATAACCATAATAACTGAATGAGGTTCTATTGTGGGATCCAATACAGGAGACCAGCAACAGAACTTACCTCTGTCCGCAGACGTGTAATGTTGCTCCCACCTTTTCCTATGATGGATCCAGCGACCTAAGAAAACCAGCATATTATATACAAACAACTCGGTCATTTTTCAAGAATATTTTTCAATTACATTAACATTACGTGTCTTTATGCATTTGCCATTTAGCATAGCATTTATTTTACTCAGTCTACTTTTCTACTACAACAGTAGCATAACTTTTTATCATGCAGTTTTATTCCTTTCTTCGAAGAACGCAATTTCATAAGAGAGCTAACGACAGCAATAATATGATCGTAAAATTGATATTTGATCTACTATCCTTATCGAAGTCATGAAGAATAAAGACTCCACAGACAGACAAATTAAAAACAGGAAATCTCAACGGCCTATAGCATTAGCATACCTATATCAAATAATAAAATTGGTTGAGACCGTTGAGACCAGACACAGCCAAGTCTCCCTACATAATATTATATCACAGTCTTATTTCCCCCGATATTTTAACACCCTTCTATTCCAGACAGAGTTTTCAAACTACGGCGTCATAGTTCGACATTTGGCGTCGTGTATTCAGTGTATTGGACTTTGCCTGACCTCCACCCACTCGACGCAAATATTGTGAGTTTGTGAGCAAGCTATTCATCTAACCTAGACTAGAAAATAATAGACTGACTGTGACTCTCTGAAAATTCTGAATCTGTCACACTGCCAAAAGAAGCATTCATCATGCGTCATAGAGATTCATCTATCATTTAAATTGTATTTCAACACCATTGAACCTGTCTTATTTATACCTACCTAGTAATAATAATATTGAGCTCCTCTTTGCTAATATAAACACAAATAGGTGTAAGACTGAAATGACATGGCATACGTGATGCAAAATTCACAACTTCTCTATTGTATTTATCGCATGGGACGAAGCAAACTATATTAAGCGTAGCATCCGTTTAGCATTTATATTTCAAGTAGGTGTCTTACTTACGGTGGTTCAATATTTTTTACAATAATTCAGGATTGTCTATAGGTACTTCTAATTCTAATTATCCACATCTCCAATCTCCACAAAACTAAAGCTTATAACATATCATTCCTCCACAATAAGCTAACTAACTATTTATATGTACGGTCTTACCATTGCTACATGAACTGGAAACCTTACGGCAGAATATGAATTATGAATATAAATGTTGAATGTGAATTAAAATTTGATAATGTTCCAATGACTTACCCGGGAGGGAATAAGAATTCTTAACTCGTAACCGAGGTTGCGGGCTCTCTTTTGAGGTGATCCCATGTCTCTGTCAGCGCCTCGCTTCATCCCTAAAAAGGACACAATAACTTATTAACCGAACATTTTAGAGTTCATGGAGAATACCATTATTTACAAGCATGCATAATTAGTGTTAGAGCCAATTGACAAAATCGTTACGTAAGTCCTAAGTGTTAGTTTCATCACTAATTTATTAATATTCAGAAAGGCAAAAGGTAAGTCATAAGTTGTGAATTCACGAACCCCTCTTTATAATAATTATGTCTTTATGTTCTGCAATTCTTTTAGTTGATTTAATTGAC
This sequence comes from Tomocerus mixtus, assembly GCA_034694165.1. NCBI lineage: Eukaryota > Metazoa > Arthropoda > Collembola > Entomobryomorpha > Tomoceridae > Tomocerus > Tomocerus mixtus. Next base: position 27,695 of record JAQFYC010000457.1, read on the forward strand.
CGAAGACATTTTACACTTGCAACTTGCACAGTTACAAGTAGAACAATGGCGAGAGGGTTCGGGTTCTGGGGAACCTGATGACACTGAGGAGACTGGACTAGTGCCGCCGGGATAGAAAAGCCCAGGGGAATTGTTCAGATCCATGTCTTCAATTTCGCACATTGACAACTACTATTATGTAAAGTAAAGTGGAAAGTCAATATCGAGAACTCTATTTTTCGGGGAAAGATATTAGTTGTGCCGGTTGTGCCGTTTTGGGTTTATTTAGCAGAGCACTCAATGCAACTTTCAACGATATTGAAATTCCCACCAAACAGTTTCATCGCCTATCGTACCTATAGTCCCAAGAATTTTGTTGCTGCTGGGCAGCTAGCTACTAGCTACTAGCTACTAGCTACTAGCTACTAGTACTAATACAAAGGGCACGCAAGTACGCATTACGTAATTTCTTTCTTTACCAATCAAGATACTTAATAATTTTTATTGAGCACGTTATTCTGCCCATTTAGATCTGAAGTCTGGATCTTTAGATTTAGGTCTGATATTTAGTACGCAAGACCACGATCCCACGATTCTATGCTGTGCTGTGACGCTAAATACAGTCTATATCTTTAACATTATAAATACTGCCTTGTGTTGAGAGGGAAACTCTAAGTGTCTTTCGGTGCAATATAAAAGATCAAGTCAGAGCTAGAGTATTGGAGTGCGACACGACCTCCTTCATTCCTTCATCACTTAACTTGTCAAGTCTTTTGTTTTGTTGATTCTCAGTCATCAATCAATGAAGTTAAAGGGAAAGGGCCAAAAACTGAATCACGAAGTCAATCGTAGAGAACACTTGTGACGTGAGTGGGGTTTAAAGGTCAAGGTAAATATCATGTACCATATATTATTTCTTAATCCGAAAAGTAGCCTAACTTGCTACACAAATATTGGGTTGGACGCCGCATCCTTTGGGGTGGACGAAAAACTTAGAATATTTTCCGATTGTTAGCACCGAAAATGTTAACACCGGTGCTAACATTTTTGGTGTTAACATTTTCGGTGTTAACAATCGGAAAATATTAGGGGTCATTTGGGGGGAGGGCTCCCCCCATCCATCGGAAACAAACTAGAATGTTTGTTTCAAAATAATTAGGTTAGGTTAGACCTTGGGCCCGATGGGGGAGCCATCTCCCCCCAAAAGACCGCTGGCTGGGGTCATGACTGATACATATCCGATAAAACATTTGGTTGGATAGTGAAATATTTCAAAGGACAAAAATTTTCTATTGATTATATTAAACATTCCCCTAGACACTAGAGGCATGACTGCCTGGCAAAACACCTTCATTTGTTGACTCATGTCATGTCTCACAGCACCACGCTAGGGAATTGAGCGTCAGTAGCGAAATGAATCCGTAGGCACTTTAAACGTAGTTGAATGACTTCCAGCTTTTCTATTTGAAAAAATAGAGAGAAAAATCAGCTGTTTAATGATGGCACTGAACAAAAGTTATGAGAGGGGGGGGGGGCTAATGGCAATTAATTCTATTCATGCACGAAACTTGGGCATAGAAGAGAAACAATTGTAATTAGCCCCCCTTCATACTTTTTGTTTACCAAACTTAAGATTAGTCTTAGGTCTAATATCTCCGATTGTGGTTAATTGCCGTTTTGGCTATTGCCATTAAACAGCTGATTTTTTCTAGGAAAGCTGGAAGTCATTTAACTGCGTGTTAAAATGCCTACGGATTCATTTCGCTATTGACGCTCAATTCCGTAGCGTGAGCTCCCATTTCAAGATCCCCGTCCTCCATTTTATGTCGTAGGTGGGTACATAAGCATACTAATTAATTTTTTACGCCATGATAATAATTGATAGTTTTAATATCAATTAGTGCTTACAAGTTAACTAGCTGCTACTAATAAAAAAGACTGTCAACTATAAGTATATTGGTAATTATTACGAAATTAATTGATTAGTATGCTTATGCTTACCAAAATAATTTGGGGTTGTGTTCTTGCTTGAATTGGGACTTTAGGCATATGGGGTACGGGTTGGCGGCCAACGGAAGGTGCATTAAAATCTAGATAAGCTTTAATATTTCATCTTTGATCGAGAGAAGTTCACAGCTCAGAATTTATGATTCTGAAATAGTGAAAATGAAATTCCCCTCTCATTTGGCAATTATCAAATTGTAATTTTGGCCATTCACCCTTTCTTACTGCTATTGAAAACTATAATTACTCGCATATACGTCATACGCCCTAGTACTTTTGTATTCATTAGCTTTTGACCAATATTATATGATTATAGGCTTATCGGCACCTGATAAATTTTAAAACGATCAAAAGTCAAAACTATGTATCCTTCCTTAATACCCAATAACCCAATTGTTTCAAATGCGAAAATGGGGCATAATTAAAATAAGTACTCTCCATTACAATTACAGATATAAGCTGTAAGTTCTGCAAGGATTGTGGAATGGACAAATGGTCCTGTTGTCATATAAGAGGAGGACGCCAATCGCCATTGTCGTTCCGTGACCACTGATTTTGGGGTAGCTGGGTAGCTCAGCCAGTAAATGGGAAATGAAATTGATATCTGATTTGCATAACTTTTATCAACAGGTTTACAAGAATGACAGCAGTCAATAACTATCATCGTGAATATGTGACTGAACAAGCAATAAATAAGGACAAGGGCGGTTCGCTGAGGAAGAAGAATCGTGGTAAAAATGCAAGTACCTATACAATTACGTGTGATATGCAACACTATTATAGTTAACAAAGTTTGGGTTGCTATATTTAATTCAATTCAAGTTTCTTGTATTCAAGGCTACGCGAATTTTTTCAAATTACAACTTATGGGAGCTGAACTTGAGGGGATGCCAAGAGAATTGATACCTGAAGACACCTATTACCAATTACAGATAAGAGCTGAGTATAGTAAAAGAATAGAAACGGAGGTCAGTACCTAATACTTAAATATATTATTTACCAAGAAGCATGATTACTTTCAGGTTTTAAAAGCGCAAACTTACGCATAACGTAATAATATATTATGGTTAATTGTGCGTATTACGCTATAAATAATACAAGTTTAGTGTTTTAGCAATAATAGTAAGTTAAGTATTCCAATTAAATAAGTATGTAGATAGATACTACTAATCTAAAGTCATATGTGTACTGTTAAGCATGCTAACTTTTTATAGACAAATGATACGCTAGTTTAATGATGTAGGTAAGGTATTTCAATTGGGTAGCTATTTTTTAGTTATTTTTTCTTTAATAAGAACACAAGGTTTTACTGTTGCTAAAATAATATTGAGTTTAATTTTTGCAGCAGACTTCATTTGGGTTTTAATAAGACAAAAAATATTAGGTTAAGCTCGGGACGGGATCAGCTGAAGTCTACACCGTAAAAAGAACACTTAAAAGTAACGTATTTTGGCCAATGTACACTAAATTAATATCTTCATTATTTATTTATAGACAAAGATTGCATTGAAATTCCTGTACGTGAGGATAGGTGAAAAGAAAAATGATAAGTAATGAAAAGTAAAGACTATTAAATTTGAAGTAAATATTGAGTAAACGGTAAACGTAAACGTATTAGAATGTGATGCGAGTAAATAGTCAAGAAGAGCACACAAAACTCAAATTAGTAAATATTAGAAGAATATAATAATATAATATTTTTTAAATCACCTTTTCCTCACTGGAACGTATTGAAGTTTGCTTTCATAGCAAACCACGATCTTAGACGCTATAACAGAGAAAACAATCAGAATGGAACCATAAGTATAATTTATATATATGTAATAAATATTATCAAAGTAACTTTTAATCAACTAAATACTTAGCAAGCTGAAATTATTTTCAAAAGTATTCTACGATTTAGTACACAAACTAGTTACTAGGCTGAAAAGTATTTAGGCCAAATTATGATGTGTCAACGTCAAAGTGAGTTAGGCATAATCAAAATTATAAATTAGTCAAAAATACACCAACGATGGGTTAATGTTAATAAATTAAAGGTTCATTTACTCTACTCGCTAAATATCAACAATTGATGTATTACAATAGGCACTAAAAGGTTTTAAGGGAGTAAATAAATAATTAATATCAACACACTACGAACCAACCAGACCAGCAATAATAATTATATAGCCAACTGATAAAAATTAAATTGATTAATAATGCGTGTTTATTTACCTGCCAGAAATAATGTGTTTGTATTATGACAGAACAGAACCGACGCTGTTTTGCTCTACTGCTGCCTGTTTACGTGTTGGGATGTGCTCTGATCTGATCTGAATGAACTACACAATACTACTACTACTACTACAACCAAACCAACTATAAAATAATTTTATAATGTGCCGAAGATATAACTACGTCCTGTCCTGGCAATGCAATACTACTTACTATTGTGCCGTACTACGTATCTCTAAATGTAAGTACGAAGAGGAGAGGGCCGTGAATTGAATTGTGGTAGTCCCAAGTCCCATAGTGACTGAACTAATCTATATTGTGTAGTATTCTTATTATTTATTCCATAATAGAGAAGTTTCACATATTGTGCTGGTTATAATTTAGGTACTTCATTCTACAAACACGGAGTGAATCCAGCCCAGCCTAGGAATAGCAGCAGTGCTCTTAATGTTGGAATTGAAAATACTACGGTAGTACATATGTAAGGTAATTAAGGTACCTACCTATCTAGCGTAGTACCTATGTCATTCAAATGTATGTAGACTCAAGTTGCTTATTCATTTCTATCAGCATTATATTATATTATGGTCTATACGTGGTAATGGTAATTGATTCTCTATACAGCATGCCGTCATTCTGCATATCATAGCAAACCAATTTCAAGGATTCTTGGGGATCTAATACAAGTATTAGTACACATTATACAGGTAACAGCCAGCAGAAATACACTTGACATATTCTCAAGCAATTCTTTTACAATTGCATCTTAATCTTAATGATAACACATAATCCTTAATTGTAGTAGATTATCTAATGACTGTCTACTTTAATATCTCGAGAGTGTGTGTCCTAGTTCTCTCAATGAATGATTTTCAGAAGAAAATAGTAAATGTAGTCTTGACGATTAAAAATGGTAATTTTCTAATGTAGGTTAGTGACGATGGATTGCCTAAAGAATATTCAAGCATAAGAAGAAATATGTCCATCCGGCTGGAGTCGTGGAATCCGTACCCGGGTGCCGGAGACCGCCAAGTTAAGTTAAGCTGGAAGATCAACCGGTACGGTGGACCGTAGTACGGAAGTCGGCGTCCCTGCGCTGGCCCTACTTTATCGATTGCTAGCAAGCAGACCCCACTACACTTAGTTCGGTCTGTAGGATGGAATACAAGTCTTTTGCTTGCTATTAACTGTTTTGGCTCTTTGGTTTTGTCTCCTGCTTGCCAGCCAGCTAACTTTCAATGATATTCTGGAAGCGACAGTTGCCTCTTCTCTACTCTACATTTTTTCCTGGACATGCTTCAAGCTGCATTAACCTCATTCTGAAGTTGGATTGCAATTGTACTATTATTGCCTTTCCTTTGCTACATTATTATTATGAAGCAAATGTACGCAAGTAAAATAGGTATGTCTAACGTTAATACAATTGTTATTTACTATGATGCTATGCTCAACTCGTTCACTCTATTAACAAAATGCTATAAAGGTATTCTACTTAATTAGTTTGTAGAGCTTTTGTCGAAGCTAATGTATTTAATTGCTTTTCTATCAATCCCAATTGGCTCAACGTAAAAAATATCCAATAGACACTGATACGATAACGAGGAATTAATAAGTTCTCCATTAACTTAATTGGGCTTGCACTTATTATTCAGAATCAAGTGTAAATATTTAAATAATCTACCTATGTATGAATACCTTCGTACTATCTAAATAAATTAGTCTACCTGTGTATATGTAGGTAGCTACTATCTAACTATCTGCTTATTAGAATTACATGGTTAATGAGATGAATCTTTCTCTAGTCTATCAGTAGCAGACTATCTGTCTCAGACCGTATTTCGTATAAATATTTATTTAGTCAACTTGTATGGTTAGCTTTGCAAACACGAGGCTATATCTGCCAATAATATCTAACTACTTCTCCAAAGCTAGTAACTTTTAAAGCTGGGGAATGAGATAGAATTTTGTAAGGGAAGTTAGCTACCTAAAAGTGAATAGCTAAAATATATGATAGGAATACGTCAACTAGGATTTTTATTGTAATGATCTAGAGTTTGGCTGATACGACTAGAAGTGTAGAATCTTAACCCCTTGGGCTGGATTAGTGTGCGTCTAAAATCGTAATAGCTGAAAGCATTTAGAGTAAGTGGCTTGGCTTCTAGAAGCAATTCCCCTACGAAGCCAATTTACTACTATTTCTGGAGCTAGTGGATGTTGAAAGTAATTTCACATTTCCTACACAGAGCCATTACTTAACTATATTAGTAGCGATGTTTTATTATAACCTACTTCCTCAGTCCCCTTTATCCTAGTCAAAAATGCATAATAGTGTTCATGAATAATTCTTGTCCAAATGAACAATACTGAAGCTGAGTTGAGTTGAGTGAGATGACTCTTTAGCCTAAACAACTGAACTGACTGATCTGAAGACTAAAAGCCTATTCCTCAAATGGGCGACATAAAATTTTATTTCAAAGCTTACTTCACTTATGCGTAGTTTAGTTAGTTTAGTTTTAGTTAGCTTAAAGGGGGATGGGATAAATCTAAAGTAGGTAAGTACAGATAGAAGCTTTCTGTGGTGCCGGTACGCTACGCTACAGCTACAGTACAGTATACACAGTAGATATTTTAGTCTAGTGCATTCATTGCATATTTAAATTATTAAAGCAAAGCTAGAAAGCTAATGATCAATATTTAATTACCCACCTGGACACAATAGAAAAAGAAAGATTCACTTGTGCTCTCCTGACTGAAGATTGATTCTATGAACAAACCAAAGGAACACTATTTATATTTAATGAACTTCTTGTTCTTGTGTTGTGAATTATATGTAGAGTATATTGAAATGTTTGACTTGTGTTAAGTATATAATTCGAAGAACCGATATAGTTTTATAGAGTTAAAAACGCAACGTCGAGTCTATTAAGTCAGGTACTAAATTACAAATATAATAATAGGCTAAACTAAACTGTTGTTGTGAACCGGCAAGTAAAACAAGTTCGGTTCGCGACAACTTTGAACTTATGTATGTATTGTTACACTGACGAACTGGGAAGAAAATGCACTGACTTGACTATGACTATGACTCTGTAGTTAATAATGTCAATTATTAAAATTGTTTTTGTGTTTGTTATAATGTATCGTAGGAACGGCCGAAGGGGGAGGGAAGTTTATTTTATTTACCTACTACACTAGCAAAATCCTATGGCCATATAGCAGAGTTGACTACTCCTGGCACACTGACATGTATGTACGAATAATACCACGTACAAATAACTACCAGGCAGATCGGGTTAGATAAAATGTGTAGATAATCGTATAGTATTATATGTAATGTACACAGTTGAGTTGTGCTCTGGTCTGGCTTGGCCTGGCTCCGTTTCTGATATAATGGTTTATTATAAGAATATAGTTAAGTGCTACAGAGTAGGGGAGGCGACGCAAAGAGCTCAAAGTTCTTCCTAAAGCTAAAGCTGCCCACAAGGATCTCCATACGATAGAATAGGATTCAAATACAAAATGTATGAAGTGTAAGTGTAGGTAGTAGGTAGATATTATACCTAAATAGATTTATGTTGTTATGCACTATGGCCAAACCAAACCATACCAAGCCAGTCCAGGCCGACAGATAGATACATACTTACTTTAGGTTACGTGAGCATTATAGAAAAGCAACATTTGCTTATGTGACAAATGAAACTTCATGCCCTTAAGCCTTAACAACATGTTGTTGAATTGGAAATATCGCTATAGCATAGCTTTATCTGTTTTATTCACCCAAGCAATTCAAGTCAAGTCAAGTCAGCTACGATACGATACGATGCAATAGGATAGGAGTTGATATTTAAATATAATCAACCTATCCTACGATGTAGTTGTAGTTATATATTATGTATGAGTTGACTAATCGTAAGTATAAATAAATTCGTACGACTCTGGACAGATAAACTCTCTTTTGCTTTTAAGAAGTCGAACTAATCAGCTTTGCGCATTTATAACAATAATCTGTAGAGACAGAACACAGAACTATTCTAGCTAAGCAATTTAGTGTATCTGGTTTATTTTATGCTCTAGGATTGGATTTACTTACTTAGGTTAGATAGATAAGGTAACAATGAAAATGATTTAAAAGGGTATACTTTTCTAGAAAGGTAATTGTGTAGGTATATTCTGTGTCCTATAGGAATTATCGGGGATGATTTTTTAGTAGCCAAAGCCAGTGATAAGTTTTCCTATACTTGTTCATATCCGAAGTAGGTAAGGTAAGTTTAAGTATGTGAGAGGACAGGACAGGAAGCCTTGTTTTGTTTATTGTGTTTAAAGGGTAATAGCTTATTAGTTAAAATTAGAAATACTCACCGAGGGAACAACTTGGATAAATAGTAAAACAACCCAACCACAGCTGCTTTGTTAATTAATATATTTTGCTCAAAGTGTAATATGGGATTCAGTGCACGTTAGTTAAATTCACGATGCAATATCACTGTCGTTAGAAAAATGTATTTGCAATTTTCACTGCGTAAGCACAATTATTGGATGGGTATTTGACTTTGATTTGCTTTTTGTATTGGGGCTTTGATATTTTAAATGCTAAACTGTGTTTTGGTGATAATGGAGGCAAAGTCAGTTTTGTCACTGAGCCGTAGCTGTTGTGTGTATGTGAGTGTGTGTGCAATATGAGGTTCACGTCTACATAAATCAAGTTAATTGAATAAATGTGTATGTTTTGTTGTTTGCACAGGAATAACTGGGGAAGCTAGGCTTGCGAGCGTCCTTACATTGCGGGCTCGATTGGTTAACTCTTCTGTGGGAATTATGGAAGCGAAGCATAGCTTTTTTACTACAACATTGACATGAACTGCCTGGCTGTGGCTTATACTTGCAAAATATTTGCGCATCTTTCTTTATATAAGGACAGATAGCTTGGCTTTGCCTTTGCCTCCACTATTAGTAGAAGAGTTGCCTGGCATGGCAGTGGAGGGGAAGGAAAAGGAAAAGCAAGTGCAGACAATCCATTCTTCGCCTTGGCTTTGGCTCTCATGCTTTTATGCGACGGGTGGCGGCGGACCGAAGTTAATAGCTAAAGCCTCCTAAGGTTTCATGTAAATTTCGAGATTTCATTTCATTCCCTCTACTGAAAACTTAATTGTGCATTGAGTATACTTACTTAGATGTAAACACCAAGTAAAGCAAGATCAGATCCCGAAAGACTCTACATTCTACATATACATACATAAGTACATATGGATATGGATCCACTATCCTGTAAATTGTTGTGGAAGTGGAATTTAACCCTTTAGTTACCAACCTTAGTTACTTACTCACTGAAACTTACTTCTTAAGTAAGAAAGACTAATAAGAGTGAGTAACAAAACAACAGAAATACTCTTCTCTGCTTTTGGCTGGACTGGAGTTTCACTAGGGGAACGGCTTGTTTCAATAACATTTCCGCTTGTACTGTACCTAAACCTATGACTGTATTGTATAATGTAGTAAGCTAGAAGCATCTTGGTTACGCTTACGTTATGTAAGTGTATTACCTACTTACTGAACTTTTCTAATGAGCCCCACAACACAACGTAACACAAAACATCCCGTACTATTATGCAACAAAATCATCCTTCTCTCTAGCACCAACTATGAAAATTATGGCTCTTTCCCTGTGACAATGAATTACACATCCAGGCCAGAGCCAAGCTAAACATGTGCAATTGTGTGGGACAGGAAATGTAGCTTCGGAAAGCTAACGTAATTATTAATCTCGCAATAACACATGTCTAGTATCTGCACATAGCCTTCTGGTATCTTTGTTCTCCCAGCATTGCCATTGCTTTTGTTATCTTCTATGCAGAATAGCTTCCTTTATCTTTTATATTGAATGTTAGCGGTGCTTCACACGCATTCATATGTTTTTGTGAATGTAAAAATGAGGTGTCCATTTTAAATCCACTTACTAAATAATTTTGTTTGATTTTTTGGAAGAAATGGATAAATAATGTTTTGGACTGATGAGAACTTTGCATACGCTCCCACTTTGGTTGAAGTATTATGCTTAGTTTATTTAGTAAATGAAATAGTTTAATCATATTTTGCTATGCAATGTTTCTGAGTATTTATCCAGCATTTGTTTGTACAGGTACCTACGGAAACCTAATGGGGAACAATTGGCGTGTGGATCGATGTCTCTTTACTTCCACTCATATACCTGTGCTGCTAGATGAATGTGATTTTATATTCTGACGTGAATGTGAATAAGAACTTCTTCGGGTGAAGTTGGACGGAGTATTTATATTTCCAATTTTCAACGTGCAACATGAAAACTGGATGCACACATAAGCTAAAAGAACGACAGTAGACAAGAAATTTGGTACTGTTGTATGTAACAACAAGCTGTTAATATTTTATGTCATTGCATGCCTATATTTGTTTATTCAATATAATGGATTTTTTCTGTTGTGATAAAAGTTGATTTTTCTTCTAAGTATAGATATATTGAGTTAGCAATAGCAATACGCCCAATGTTCGATCAATACAATCTTGTTTGACTAACTTCCTACTCCACTATTATGTTATATGTAGCTGTAGCTCTAAAGAAGAAACATGTTTAAATTTCCTTTACATTTACAATACAATTTCTGGAAACGTAACATGAGCGTGTAGTCTATATATGCAGTGTATTTCTTTCAGAGGAAATATATGTTTAATATTTCCTTTTTATTTGTGTAGTTTTGTGCCTGTGCTATGCAATTTGGGATTACAATTGCTATATCTGCATATAAACCTTGGTTAAGTAATTGGAAAGGAATAGTCTACATAGTAACGACAATGAAATTATTTATGACGGCAAAGTGAAATGAAGGAAAGCAAACCAAAAAGCTATTCAATTTTGATTGAATTGCAATAGAGAGACACTTTTAGCAAAACATTGTGTTCTCAAAAAATGTTTATTGTTACAATACAGCTTTTATTAAGTACCTAGACATTTCTTCATTGATTGCAAGCTCTCTTATTGCTACAAATACATACTACCTTTATTAGATTAGAATCTCTAATAGAGTCGCAAGAATCGAAATCGAATGATGTCGACAATAATATATATTCACATCGGATACGCCGATCGACGTTTGTTCGAATGTTCAATAAAACCGCAAATGTTTGAATATAAACCTCTCATTCAATTTGCCTAACAGCAGACATTGAAGAAAAGAAAAATTCATAATTTAATTTCCTGTGACATAAAAATATTACATGGTAGCCTTAAAATTGGCTTAAGTATGTAGACAGTGTAACGCAAATTTTTGTGAATTAGATAACTAGTTTCTTTTTAAACAATGTCTTATAATTTAAATGTTTAATTTGTTACAGGTACACTGTAAACTGACGCAGAAAACAACGCAGCTACTAGATATTCTTGCAAGAGCAATTTAATATCGCAAATATGTTTGCCTATCTCAGTAAAAAGGTACGTAGGTATTTGTGAAATACCAAAGTGAAAGCTAACTTTTATTCCTGTTGTTCAATATGTGTATTGATTTGATGTGTTTTAGTTGGAAATGCCCCAAGGGGCCAATGTCCGTTGCCTCGCATGGAGTTCCGAAGATGGATATTTAGCATGCGGGTGTGAAAATGGTCTTTTAAAAATTTTGAAGATTGAAACAGTACAAAAAAACTCGGAAGGAGCAGTAGCTCGAGGATTTCTTTCTGCTCCTACTAATATTACAATGAATCAAACGCTGGAAGGGCACACTTCCAATATACAAGTTGTGGCGTGGAATAATGTTCTTCAAAAACTAACTACTAGTGATGCTAAAGGTATTTCTATTATGTATTATAATTTTTATTACGAGTAGCTTCTTTTAAATATGGAAATGTGTAATGCTGTATAATATCTATGATGTTTAAATTCGATACATTTCAGGACTTATAATTGTATGGATGCTGTACAAAGGTTCTTGGTACGAAGAAATGGTTAATAACAGAAATCGCTCAACTGTACGTGGACTAGCTTGGTCTTCGGATGGAAGCAAGATTTGTATTGCTTATGAGGATGGTTAGTAATAATAATATAGACATCTATGTATTTATGTATCTATATGTACGTATCTAAATAATGTTGAGCTGACAATGTTCTGTTTGTTTATAGGAGGAGTAATAGTCGGATCTGCAGATGGAAATCGTCTATGGAGTAAGGAAATTAAAGGGCCAACAATGACTGGAGTCACTTGGTCTCCAGATACCAAAACTTTAATATTTACATTTTCAAACGGAGAAATTCAAGTTTATGATTGCAATGGAGCTCTCATGGTGCTAATTTTGTTTGGTTTCCTATATAGAATTTCAAACATAGGTAATATTGCGTATAATGTGTTGTGTTCATTTTTCCATACAGTCAAAAATTCCATTCGAACAATGGAAAAGATTTGAACGTGACGATGGAGAACCCATCGTCGCCGTCCGGTGGCACTCGGGAAAATATACAGGAGACTCTGAGTCCCCCACACTTGCTATCATCTGGAGAGTTGGATACATGTCTTTGTTACGCTCTGTTACAGACGAGGGTAAGAATTATAAATCAAATAAGATTCTATATTTTAACAAAAAAGTTAAAAAGCAAAAAATTAACAAACCATTTCTTAATCATTTATAGAGTCAGTGATGATTTCTACAAAGACAGTAGCAACTTGCGGGGATTGGAGCCCTAATGGATTTTATATAGCAATTGGGGGATCACCGGTTAAGCAATTAAAATCCACTGGATCGGAAATCGAGCATGTCAATATCTATAACAAATATGGGAAGGTAATAGATATTCTGTTAATATTGTACTATTATTCTTCTGTTAATTTTAAATAAAAATTGCATTAAATTACGCATTTTTAGTTTCTTCAACAAATCAAAATTCCTGGGTCTCCATGCAGATCTGTGGCATGGGACACGATGTCGTTAAGATTAGCAATTGGAGCCGGTGCTTGTGTTTACTTTGCGAATCTTCGCCCACTGTATAAGTTTGCATATTTCGGGTCGAATATTTTTTCATATGCATTCACCCGACCTGATGGAACAAGTCATTTGGCATTTTGGGACACGGAAAATGTTAGTCGAGCTCCTTTAAAACCTATATTATATTACAAGGAACCTCAAATTGAAAACTATCTTCTTCGTGTAGGTAAATACTCAAGAAATCCCGGGAAAGATTTTGGAACTGAAAGGTGATGAAGAACATTGTGCTATTTTGTCAGTCAATTCTTCAGGAGTTTATAACGTTTCCGTCCTTAACGCCGTTGGAGCTCCGGTAGATAGTAAGTCCGTATTTGTAATGGTACTGATTAATTTTATTTGTCTTTGTGTGATTAATTGAAATATTATTTTCATTTAGGCTTGACTATTTTGACTATCGAGCCGTTTACACTGGCACTGACAGATGCCGTACTGATATGTTTAGCAAGCAATGCTGTTCTGATATGGAGATACCAGTCGGCTAGTTCTCATAATATTTTTAACGATATAAACAAGCGAAGAGAGAGAATGTTTCACATAGATGACACTCCTTCCATGGTGTCTGACGACTATGAGCAGTCGTATTCATCTCGCGAGGTGGCTAGCTTAGTATTGTACATTTTGTTAGCTTACATATAAATATTGTGGAATGTTCTTGTTGTTTCTCTCTAAAACGATGCTAATCTTAATGAAATTCTTTCATAAAGCAGCAAACGGATTTTACCAAACGGGTACCTAACAGCATTTACTGTATTTTTCATTTCTGTGTGAAAGGCACTGTTATTAAAATTTGCGTTTTTTTGTATCCAGCCTACAACTGATCCAGCATTTTGTCTGGATGCCGTCTCCGATATGTTAGTTATTGGAAGAGATTCTGGAAAGTTTAATGTCTATTCGTTGCCTACAGGAGGACTAGTTCACATTATCGATTTCACGAGCGAGGTCTGTTACTGTATACTTATACTAATTATGTTACAGTTTCATTGGAGATGTATGTATAGTACATTAATGTAATTATATTATTATAATTGCAGTTAACTGGAATCGGTCCATCTAAATTATGGATTAACACAGACACAACACAAATGGCCGTCCTTAACACAGCAGGTCACCTTAGTTTGTGTTCTCTCACCTCTAGCTCTTTTAAACAAGCCAAACTGAAGAAAATTGAGAGAAAAGATGTGTGGAGTGTTATTTGGGCTAGAGATAATCCGAGCTTACTTTGCATAATGGAAAAGACTAGAATGTAAGTAATTCGCTATCCGCATATTTGTATCATATTATTTATACTATTATTACAATGTACAATGTATATATTAAATGTTTATTTTGAATTATAGGTATGTAATGAGGGACGGAGAATTTGAAGAGCCTGTACTAACATCCGGATACTTAGCATACTTTAAGGTAAGTTTTTAAAACATATAAATAATACACACGATCTTAAATAATAATGAGATGCTCAGCAAAAGTACACCGGTATTTGTTTTTTCACCAGAATTTAGAAGTATCTTTGATATTAATGGACGAACTGATGCAAAATCCAGAAACACCCACGGCAGACCACCTAATTAAAGTAGAGGCGAGAGCTTTGAGGGACACACGCTCACTAATTGACAATAACACCGATTTGGCAGATGTAAGCCGATACGTGGAAGAAAATAGCCATCCGTGTCTCTGGCGTCTCTTAGCACAGGCTGCTCTGAATAAACTGGAACTGGCTGTTGCGGAAACTGCTTTTGTTCGATGCAAAGATTACGCTGGTGTTCAATTGACTAAACGTATTTCTAATATCTCTAACGATCTCTTACGAAAAGCTGAAGTAGCAAGCTTCTTTGGAGATTTGGACAAGGCTGAAAATTTTTATTTGGAAGCAGACAGGAAGTATGCAATTTTCTTCACCAATTTTATAGTCCAAAATGTATGTGAAGCGTAATTAATTAAATATGAATTTGAATATAGAGATCTCGCTGCTGAAATGTGGAAATTGATTGGGGAATGGAAGCGGGTTGAAAGCGTGTCTCTACCTAGCACAAGATCACCAAGACCTGCGGACAAGTCGTCCCGAGAAATGAATATTGCTTTGGGAGAAATGCACGCCGAGAAACAGGAATGGACTCAAGCGCTAACGTATTTCGAATTGGCTGGAGACTCGGCTCATTTAGTGGACTGCTACTTAATGCTAGAAGATTATACCAGTTTAAATACACTGGCCACCTCTCTTCCAGAAAATAGTCCACTCTTGCCACAAATAGGAGCCGCTTTTGAGGCCGTGGGGCTAACACATGAAGCAGTAAGTGCACACTATTCAGCTGTTGGAACTATTATTCCCATAATTGTAATTTCATTTATAAAATAGAACATCTAAATGTTTATTAACAGGTTAATGCGTATTTATTATGTGATATGGCTGATCGGGCAATCGAAACGGCGATAATGTTATCCCAGTGGAATCTTGCAATGGAACTTGCTCAGCGACATACAATTAGCAATGTATCTCCTGTGCTGCTTCGTTATACTGGGTGGGATTTTGTTAAAGTTTTAATTACATCCAAATTAGATTATTATAATAAATTATCTATATATTAAATATTATCGTTCCAGGCATTTGTTGGAGAATGGAGAAATAATGCAAGCAGTGGAATTATTACGAAAGTCAGATAAGCCTTACGCGGCAGGAAAGTTACTTGGAATGGTAAGCAAAGACTAATTTCTTCCTTTTTCATACTTTTTGATTTACTTTAGGTACGTACAATGTATATATTAGCTACACTAACTTTGTCTTTGAGGTCATTTACATGTAAGTAGCAATAAAAAGTGCATCTGCATTGCGGTCGTGGTGTGTCTGATGGAGTAGACATAAAAATGTATACTCCACACCACAGCCCACAATGTCATTCAGCGTTGTATTTGCAAACCGTCTGTAACTGGATAGTAAATTAGAGATAATATAATTTTTATTTTATAGTGATAACTGTAGTACACTTTTTTTATAGAGTGTATTAGCTAATTCTGCTCTCAACAATAATGCATAAACTATATATTTCCAGTGTATTATAACAATGTTTCATATATTGTTACTACCTAATATACTATACAAATAATGTAATGCGATATCTTTATATTAACAGCTTGCACTGAGGGAGCTACGGACATCAGAATCTTTGCGGCCGATTCTTGTAAAAAAGCTATTTTTCCTGTCCGCCATGATGTTCATTTATAAAACAAGGAGATTTTTCCGCGACAAGGGTACCTCACGCTCTGCTAAACCCCCATCTGAAGCCCAGTTGGATTTGGATGCGGATGCTGATCTATCATTTGAAGAATATATTCCAGAAGACTTCCGGCCAACCGTTGAAGAGTACCGATGGATGAGGGAAAATCCGTGGCGTGGTGCTGAAGCCATTCATTTACTCTGTTTGACACAGCGTCACCTCTACGCCGGCAAGTACGAGAATGCAACCAAATCTGCTCTGTACCTTAGGTATGAATGAAAGATGATTTCTTTCTAAGCGTCCAAATTTGTAGGGGAATGTACTGCTCCTAGTTACTAACAGATGCTTACTTTGTAGATTCTACAAGGACATTGTTGGAGAAGAACGAGTAAGTGCCTTGCTCGCATTGGCGGCGGCTAACAGCAAATGCTTCAATATCTGTTCAAGAGCTTTTATCCAACTAGAAGCAATGGATCCGGAGTACACCGAAATTGCGTCCGACATGTATAGTGACCATTTACCTAAGGATCTGCGAACTAGAAGAATTGATTGCTTTTCGTGAGTTTTTATAAAATTATAAATCCTTAATAACAAATGAATAAATAATAGAAGATACAGTTTAACTGGCAATAAATATATAAATTCCAGATGCAATGAGCAATACAGTGACAATAATATCGCTTGTACAAGTTGTGGAGCTCTCCCTCCTATTTGTATGGCTAGCGGAAAACCCATACTAGCTGCAAATACTATTTATTACTGCGAAACCTGTGCAAACGCAACCTCTATTAAGGAAATGGAGAATTTTAGAACGTGTCCGGTGTGCCATACCGCTTGGAAGAAACCTAAGTGAGTCCATTAGGAATTAGTTATGCCACTTACCAGGGACAACTGGAGAAGAACTATTTTAAAACACAGTAACTTTACAATCAAACCTGTACTCAATTGCGAAAATGTTTTAACTTTGTTACCGACTTTCGCCATTGTCAATTTTTTCCGTCCATAAAATGTCGACATTGTAAAAGTTATTTTATTTTGTATATGCAAACTAATTGACAAGATTTTGCATTTATAATTTTAAAAAAATTTGCGAATGTAAATGCAGCGACGGAATGTAAGGCCATAATATTTGTCAATTATTTATTTACTAACACTTATCAACAAAGTCATAACTATTTGTCAATGATAATAATGCGCCGTGGCTTAGGAAGCTTAGCTTTGCATTATTTGGCTGTTTTTATCAGTCTGAAGTTTTTATTATGGAAACAACTCATGATAATAATTAATACCTTTTTGGTGGAGTATGTATTAATTTTATTGTCTTATAGGTACTGTATTAAATTGGTAGGTAAATATATATTATATACTTATGTAAACTGGTTGGTACTTTAACAGTGTAACATTTATTAAGAAGCGTGAACAAAAATGCAAATTGCAACGATAGAATGTATCTTATCTACCATAGAATTAATAATAAAGCCAATACTTTTTTTTCATATGTCTATATGGGTATGGGCACCAGCGTACACCTTCATAGCTAAAGCCTAATTAACTTTTGACATTGACTCGGTCTTAAGCCATATTATGAAACAAGTCACTACCTTTACATTATTACATTGCATAATAGTAGCATCTCCGCAGCGTGTATTAACCGAATATAACAGAAGCTCCTAAGAAGATTAGGATAAGGAGGAGCAGTAGAAATATTGGGACGCAGCTGCCGAAAGATATTATTCAAAATCCAAAGCTTGTTGTACGCCAGAATTTGATTATTTAAGCTGCTTCCTTTGTTTTTCTGCAAAATTTCAAACATGCGACATAACATAATATATCCGCTACATGATTCCCATTACACTCACAAGCAATGTAATTCCCTTCCCCAAGGAAATTGTTTGATCTAAATAAATAAATAACTAATATATATATTTAATGTAGTAGTCAGTCCACAAAGCTAATTAGTACTATCGAAGTAAAAATATATTAGGCTAGTAGAATAGAATTTGGCCAATAAAATGAATAAGATTATAGTATTATTATATATACACTACATATAGATAAGAGGGTACCCCATCACCAAATCCCCACTGATTAATATAAATGGAAGTCATACCTTAGGTAATGCAGAAAGTTGTAATTCCGGAGAATGTAGACCATCTCCCCCAAGTGTATACATTTATGAATGCATAAAATATCCAAACCGGACCCATTTGAATCAAAGGAAACATGACCAAGACTATGACGAACATAGCCAAATTGATGTCGCCCTTCAACGAAGTACTAAGTGAGTCTAGATGCTGTCTTTCATGGTGAGCAGATGTGCTTGTAAATCGCGCTGTAAAGTAAATAGCAGTTTATATCTATTCTGTTCCGGCACCACGTTGTCCTAAGCATCTTGTTGGGTACAACTACTACCAAAATCTTCTTTTGGAGTTGGATCTTGCATCGCAGTCGGTGGAACACTCAGTTTGATTTTTGTCTGTCGGTGGATTTAAAACCTAATTTTGGATTTGGAATTTGGATAAGAGTGGGTTTTTGGCTACGCACCGCAACACCCTCACTCACATCTTGAAATATTTAGTCAACAACCCCAACCCATAAAACTAACATTCTAATTCGTTTCAAAATATTTAGGTTATTAGGTTTCGACAGAAAGTGCCACGAGGCGGCCGTTATTTGTGACGCCATTATACTGTAGGTTGCACACTTTTTCGGAATATTGTAAGTCCCAGTTCAGTAAATGTTTGCACCAAAAAAATGTTTCTACCGACCCTACACCATACCAAATGGGCGTGGGGGTTGACCGCTGGTTCATGACTGATACATATCCGATGAAACATTTGGGGTCCCCACTAAATATTTCGAAATATATGAGGGTGTCGCAGTACTTATAACTTATGACTTAGCCAAAAACCCACTCTTATCCGTATACTTTACACCAACCCATTTTATAACTAGGTATTAGGTTTCCTTTTCCAGTCCAAGGTGAACAGCTCTGTAGTGCCGGTACATTTTGATTCGAAAGTCAAGTGCTCAGTGTCCAGGGTCTCAGCTCAACCAACTTATGGATATAGACAAGAAGTTACGGCGAAAAATCGCCAATTGGAACGAAAGAAGAAGGATGGAGAGCATCAACACGGGTTTCCAGACACTTCAAAGGCTGTTGCCCCACCACGAAGGAAATAAGAAACTGGGGAAGGCTGCCATCCTACAAGAGACTGCTTTCTACATTCGCCAACTGGAACAAGATAAAAAAGCTTTAGTTGACAGCATGTCTCAACTGAAAACACCAGCCTCTGCTAACGGGAAGTCCCCAGAAGCCTCCTGTTCTTCTAGATGTCCAGGGCATGGAAGTAGCGACGAAATAGTTGAGCTGAAACGGGGGAACCGTGAGCTTTCCATTTTGTTGGAAAGGGAGAGACACCATCGAGTTACGTTAGAGGAACACATAAGGATCTTGGAACGAAGAGCTCAACAGCCGCAGCTACAGAGCACTCAATTTGTTCAGGAGACGCTGTACAGACCTGCCCCAACCCCTGGAAGAGTCGTCAACGAGGCACCAAGATGCTGCGTAATCAAAAACAACTTGGACTCTATAGTTGAAGCAATTCGTCACTTGGAAGGTGATAACATATTTGTTGACGATAGCCGATACTCGAGTAGGGCACCTACCACATCGCCCTGCTTGGCGTTCCCGACCCCATCAGGATCCGTGAAGGCTTGTTCATCCCCTGGAAGTTCTCCAAGTCGTTCTCAATCGACGGTCGAGTTGCCTGTGCCTATGAGGTCTTCGATTTCCTCAACCTCATATCTGCCGCAATCAAGTGGGAGCAGCTATTTTCCCAGTCGTCCGGCAACCGTCGTGACTAATCTAAATGTTCTCAATCGCAGTGCACTAGCATCGGCCGTGGGAGAAAAACCAAAGAATTTGGAGTTTCGTTCAGGTTTCGTCCGTAACCGTAACCAAAAGTCCACCAGTCTTCCCCAATCTTCAATCCATGGGACAACGGAAATGATTCCAAATGCAAAAGCAGCAAGATCGGGCAGGCGTAAACAATCTTTCGTAGATCAGAGTGTGGAAAAAAATGTTTTGAACTAGGCACAAATGTTAACAACAATATACAACATATGGAGCTCTAGGTAATATATGTATGGACATTTTGAATTTCTCAGTGATCTATTGTATGGTAACCAATTCTTAGGGGTATGTTGGATTGAATTTGAAACTTTTGCTGTTTTTTCATAATAATATATGTATGAACATTTTGAATTTCTCAGTGATCTATTGCATGGTTACCAATCCGGGATATGTTTGATTGAATTTGAAATTTTTTCAGGATATTCATGTCATGTAAGAATGTTCTCCAAAAAATTGAGAAAATAATAAATGCTAGTTTACAGGCCCACAACATTTAATTTTAATGTACCTATACGCTATAATTAATATCATAATATCTGATCTACTTATACCGTGTTTTCCAAAAACTTCGTTACTATCGAATTAATGCATATTTCCAGGTAATTTCTGTATGAATTACAGAATTCAATAGGATATTAATTTAACATCCATTATTGCAATGTAATTAATTAGTGGTTTTATCAGTGCAAGGAACATACTACATGATGCTGTGCCTGCATAACATAAATAACCAGAAATTGTAATATGCGTAGAGTTATCCATGTCTAGAAAGGTATTTATATCACTGTTGACGTCTACATATAGTCACATTTTGCAACCGCGCTCATGTTTACCTATGCTTTCCAGTATTGTATTGTTCATTTTGACCGCATACATATAGATTTGTTTACTGTTTGCAAAAGTAGAGTCGCCGGGTCTTAATAGTTTAGCTTTTCAATAGACATGTTTTTGACAAACATTGAATAATGCATTGACCATTGCAAAAATTATAATACGCATAATAAATATTATGCTAACAATTAGTATATAGCTTATTTTGAAACACTGTTTCTAATTCCATGAACAACTATTTGGCGTCCACTTGGAAATAAAGACAAAAATGGACACTTTACAATGCAGCATTCTTTTCTGAAAAACTGGGGTGCAATTAACCTTCCAAATATATATTAATACACCCCAACTCAACCAAACTGCCAATTAATGTTACACCACCTGCCTACTTATACTTATCAATCACACACAGAATCTATGGATTAATGATGAAGATTTTAGCAAATGCTACATCTGCAAAAACTGATGTTAGATTACTTGACAGTTACTTATACAACTCATATTTATAAATACTTTTCGCAAAGCTATTGTTTTTGATAAAATATTTACCGGAATATTTCAACTATTTAAAAATTATAGATGATCAAAATAGACATTCAAAGTTTCCTATATTATGCATTATTGTGAAGCCAAAGCAAAGATATATTACTTGTGCCAAACTGAGGACCCAGCATTTATATTATTATAAGATTGATACGATAGACAGATTTTACTGTACTGGATAGGTTATTAGCATAATAACAAGATGCAATCTGTAGGTTAAGTACTAAGTCAACATTTCAGATTTCATTTCTCTTATGGTCTGCTAAGCTGGTAAGCTATTGAATTAATTATTTATGTATGTAGTGAGTGTACAGACAGATACTTTTTCAAGTTCCATGACAAAATATGTATTAATTATAAGTAGAGGATACATATGTATAATAGTATGCATATTTATTTGTTAAAACATTTAGAGCTTACAGATTCTCGCTGCATGCAAAAAGCATGATTGCCTAAATACATTCAATAAATCTCCATAAATTAATAGTGCGCTAGGCTGTACACAAGTCAAGTCTGTCATCTTATGAAGACATGATCAGATAAATAAATAACATCCACAAAAATCTTAGCTAAAATTGACATATATACAAGTATAAGGGTTATGATAATTACATGAGGAAGTAAAATGTTTTTCATATTAGCGAAAACAATTAACTGCCATAGATAGATATACTATATTTAGAAAGTGTCATACTTGTAGGCATTTCGATTACAATATGATATGCGAAATCAATTTACAGTGACATTTAGCATTAGATAAACTGAATGTGTACAAAAACACAGAACTGTAATACAGACACAGTGTAGCATTGTTATGTAGTTGCATTTTTACAAAGAAAGCTTTATATACCATTACTTCTTACGTAATTTAATGAAATATTCTGAGATTTCAAATTCTATCGCCATTATATTCACTAATATATGTGACATAGAAAATATTGTAATTTAAAGACTTCATTTGACAGAAATAATTTGACCCGAGTTTGGGTT
This sequence comes from Tomocerus mixtus, assembly GCA_034694165.1. Classification (NCBI taxonomy): domain Eukaryota; kingdom Metazoa; phylum Arthropoda; class Collembola; order Entomobryomorpha; family Tomoceridae; genus Tomocerus; species Tomocerus mixtus. Next base: position 50,387 of record JAQFYC010000457.1, read on the forward strand.
TATGTCGTAGGTACACAGCCCCATAAGGTGGTCCACATTCCGACTAAGTATTAACATAAGCCTAACATGTTGTACATCATTGAAAAGAGTTTAAAATTCTCTATCAAATAGCTAAAATTGTGTAGCGACAACATGGATAGTTTTGATGAAAAACAGAGCTGGAACTTAGCATGTGGGTTTGTGGGTCCCTGTGCCTGGAAGATTCTGTTCTTACGCGATATATATTTTTTTGTACATACTTCTACATTTAGAGCTAAATACATGCAGTGAGTAGACACATAATAATTATACAGCTTCATTGGGTATGTAGTATGTATGTTAGTATAGATACGGAAATCATAAAATGATTTCCATGAAAATATGAGTCATAGGAATTCTACTATTCTGCAAACTGTGGGACGAGCTAGCAGGTATAGGTATTTAGTCTGCTAGTAATTATCTAGGTCAAATTATTATGATACTACTAGTACTGCACTATGACTATAATCTTATTAAGAAATACCTATAGTTCATATTTGTACATTAACTAACATAGAACGATGTTTATTAGGTATTATTGGGAACCTAAATGCATATATTATATTTATTATTATTAGTTAACCAATAAAAATCATTTCATTTAGCTCTAAACCCCAATATTGAGAGAATGGTTTAAACTCCATACTCCATAGTGGGTGGTGGGTGTTAAAATATTTTAAAGTGATAATATACCTACTTGTACAATACAAAATGTCGGTTCAACAACTGAGGTACCTGTACCTACTACCAGTCCTGACTCCTGACTCTGACGGTATATTTATGGGATATATTTCATGGAAATAAGTCCTTTTTGTAATTTAATCACCTAAGCATAAACAATCTCATTTCGGTTGGTGTTAAAAGCTTCTAGTCATTAGTACAATAATTACGATAATAGTTAATATTAGGTCACCTAATTAGTTCACAATCGTTTTTAGCCGCCCAATAGAGTTATACATATTCGTGCAGTTGCCATATACTCAGCGCTGCATGCAAGGAGGATTTTTACGAAAAAACAACTACTTGGAACAACGCTAGGTTCGTATCGTATCTTACTGCATAAATCTTTGGGCATACATAATACAATTTGCATAATGTCTTTGAATCTATCAGTGAATTAATTGGAAATAATTGTTCAATTGCATTGCATATGTATACATATCTACCGAATGAATTGGTTGTTCTTCTCACGATATTATGGTAGCTAATTCTCTAATTCTGTATAAGTATGGTATGCCCTTTGAGTCACCGTACTCATCTATGTTGTAACAATAATATGTAATCCAGATAACCTAGAATACACAAAAATTATGTCATGTTATTTTGGTTAGCTCTTGAAAGATACGTTTTACTAAAGTTCTTACGTTTTACATGCTCACGTTACAATATGTTATGTAGTGAGTGTATTTAGTCATATTTCTCTTTGCACATGGATTAGGTAATACAATTAGTTATATTATTAGTAAAGTGTTCGTTATCGTTTTCATACGGTGGTAAAGTTAAGTTAGTTAAGTACATACGTACATGCGATATTAAAGTATAGCCGGCTGCGCTGGGTATTCATTTTACATGACAGTTCATTTGCCTGTAGTGCATTAACTACTTATTTGTTCGAAGCTCAGTAACTAATCATTAATCATGTAACTACACAACTACAGATTCGTAAATACGCAGATCAATGCAGAAGAGCATTGATACGATATGCGATACACTAATAAACCATAACCAGAGCATAAAGTATTTTAGAGACAAGCATAAAAGCAAAAGGGTGTTTTTAGAGGCGGTCAACTTTCTTTTTACAATTTAGTAAGCCATTGAATAAATACTCTATTCGGAATTCGGATTGACAAGTCTCTTATTAATTACAGGTCAGCATTATTATTTGTATCAACAATGAGGATTCGGGTAGAAACATCTTTTAATTTAAATACATATATCTATGTTGTATTACCAAGATTTTCTAGAAGAATTTTGTAGAATTTATCATCCTTAATGGTTGTTTGACATTTTGTTTTGTTAAAGAATTGGAGATTGCTATTCGTAAACATGTTGAACTATACAGTAAAGACTGCAAAACTACAAGCGAGCTGCAACTGGCATTTTAGTGCATTGAAAGATGATCTGGTTGCGATTTTTAATATGAAATATTTATTGGCCACCTTTACCTTAGCGTATGAGAATATCTTTTCATCTATGCAGTTTAAAAGATTTTATTCTGTAAAGGCTACATTATGATTTATGATACATAATTTATGCTACATAATTCATATCTGCAGTACATGTATAGGTAGCATAGTAAATGCATATATTATATATATGTGCATATAAATATGTAGTAATTTCGTGTTCTCTTTAATAGGTTTAGAATTAACAAAAGTGTCGATTCTCAAGTTAAAGCGCTGCGCTAATGCAAAATGCAACTAGTGCTAAACTAACTTTTCATGCCTTAGCTAGAGTAAACCGAGGTATATGCTGTAGAAAAGAGGCTTGTATTATCTTTTCTATTAATTGCGTTGTTTATCATCGTGATTATCATGGTGATCGTTCTGATTGAATTATCATGAAATCTCAACTTACCCCGTGGGGATTCAATTGAGATTCACAGTATTTGTATTCCTGATGTCAACCACTTTCCAACGACACCTCGCTTGATTGCCATACACGTTGATATTTCAAAATTCCATGGGCGTGGTCATAACTTTTAGTGGGTTTGGCCAATGGGTGAAATTGTTGTATGGTTGGATTTCTGAGGTCACAAGCTTCTTCCGACGATACCTATTTTGCCTTAAGTTTCAATTTAAAATATTTGATCGCGGGATCATAACTCCGAGGGGATGGGGCCGATGGACACCAATTTTCAATTTTGTTATCGGAGGAACCTCAATAGGCTACCCTGCAAATTAGAAGGCGATATCTCAAACCGTTGTTGAGTTATGCCGCAACCAAACGGACAGACAGACATGACACACCAAATCCAAAAAGGAACAAGCACGTTAACATATCTGTGGCTACAACAATGTGCTCGTGCTGATGCCTCATGCTACTAAATACATACGCTATTACAGATTATAGAGATTTGTTTGTGTAATAGCAATCTTCGTAGTAGTGCAAAAAGTTGAACGCTAATGACTTCACTTCACTATACTCTATTGCAGGGCATATTTATTTGCTGACAAAGTAGACGAACTGCGTATTAGTGTGTGATATTATTAGTAACATTATAGTGAATCTATTATATGAACACTAGAGGTGGGATCTCACTTTGCTAGAAAATCCAATCCATGTCGCCACAGATAAACCAAAAGGCAAGTTTATCAAGCTTTTACTTTTATTTTCACTGTTACGCAGATTATTGTTACTGGTTCAAAGAAATACAACACAAAGAAAATTGTAAATATTGAGACATTGTATTGCTGTTTAAGCTTATCGTAGGCTCAGGAGCGGAGAGTTTGTCTAGAATGACAAAAATACATTTTGTGTCCGCAATATAAAAATATTAGAGCAGAATCCCAGAAATTATTGAGGAACTGGGATATGACATTATACACCGCGACACCGCGAATTTGTATTTTTGGGAAATTAGTGGTTTTTTGAATTTTTAAAACCTAACCTAATTAAAAACAGTCAAATCTCATTGTTTGTTTTTCAAAAAAGGGGTTATACTCCAAATGAGGGCGTCCGCGGTGTCTCGCGGTTTCGTGGTGTATAATGTCGAATCCGGAGGGACTGGACAATGCAATAGGCTTTTATGTATTACGACAATTAACGCAAAGTATTTAATGGGATTTCACATGTGAACGGTAACGGTAGTACCTATTATTGTTGCGGTGAGGTGGAAAGCGATGCCCACCTCAACTCAACACTCAATTTGACTCAATACCAACATGCATATATTTAGTAGTACATTGGCATTACTAAAACTGTGTGGAACATAAACCGCGTCTTATAATTGCAATTAGCCTAAATTATTCCTCATTTTTCAGTTACCTACAATTGTATGATAATTGCGCATTCAAAAAAGCTGCAGTGCGAAAAAGGCTTATTACTAAGAGATCTTATAATCGCAGTTGTGTACCTAAACCTACAACTACTGAGACTGAGACTACCTACACCTACCACGCTACACCTACACGGGACGACTAAGAATTGAGTGTGCGAATGAATTATCGTCATTGCAAATAAATATTCTTTTAATATGTACTTACACAAACACTACATAATATATATCATATTATTATACGTAGCGTCTAGTCTACTGTATTTGCAGAGTTGTTTTATAAAAGACTTTGTAACTGCAGACAAGTGCGTGGCATAATTGTTGTATGAGTATTTGAGTATAATAATGTATGCATTTTAATGTGCTGTGTCTGTATCTGTGTGTGTTGAGATTCGCGTTTATGAAAGATAAATGTACGTACTTACGTGCGTGTACTACGTACACTTCATAGCTAAAGTGAGGTTATGTTAGTTACTTACTACAATTAATTATAATAATAAATATATTATATACTTTAATACTTTAGTAAAATAGGTACACATTTTCTGCTTTATGTGTATTTACCATTACCATTTACCATTGAAAATGTGTGCGTACTATAATACCATTATTGTTGTTCTAATAATACGATTACATACCCATACATCAGCAGGAGGGGTAGTGTCGTAGTTTCATTTCAGAAATAATATTTTTAGGTACAAAGTACAATCTGCAGTATAGTCATATAATGCAACTTTATACTACGACGATAGCCGAGTAGTAAATATTAGTATATTATAGTACTAAAAGGCACTACACTGCACTGATGCGATGTTATAACAAAGTATGCACGTAGTAATAGTAAGAATGAATGAGTAAGAATTTTATTCGTCGGCTCACTACACTCACTCTAGCATAGTGTACTCTTTTACATTACTTTTAGTATTAGAATTAGGATTGCTACCGTAAATGTTGAAACAAATGCCCATGGTATTTAGATTTTAGATATAATAATGTCCTGGTGTCTACTTACTAGCCAATCGGTAAATGAAGGATCTGAAATAGTACAATTTAATTAAAAAATTTCAAAACTGTGTATAAAAAAGTAGCGAAAGCTCAAAAAGATCAAAACAGATTGTCAAACAGCGTAATAATATTTTTGCGACGGCAGGCAAATATATATTATTAACACTAACACTATTATGGTGATACGACAAAAATACAATTGTAACAGTTTTAGTGGAGAAATGGAATGAGGTTACGGATAATGGTACAGTGTAACAAATACTACAATGGAACAATCAGACAGTACATTTATGCCATAGTGTGGTGAGGATGAGGAATAGGACAGAGGTTTCATGCAACCATCCATTCGGTCGAATTCCAGGCATTTGGTCAGTGGGAGGTCGGCAAACATTCATTGGGAAATAAGACAAAAGAATATCTAAATACAAGCTCGGAAATTCAAAAGCTGTATTTGAAGGCAAACTTACTTTGCATTTTCTAAAGTATTCTATATTTCTATTTCTAAATTGCTTTATCAGTGGCCCATACCGGAAGCGTATCACCGGGACAAAAATATTAAATTTTGTCTGTAGATTATTTTTGCAAATGTTCTACAAAATGTTTAGCCACTGATTAATTTGCAAGTTCAACTACACTGTGAGCAATGAACTTCTAGTACGGCTGCAATGCTAGGCTAGCGTTCAATTCACCCTGGGATACTTGATACTTGGTTTTATTCACGTGTCTTTGAAATAACATCCGCATAAATAATACAGATTTCAGTATACATATTTA